>JAOTOL010001024.1:0-216494 GCA_034440575.1 Imbricaverruca yamaguchii | reverse complement strand
AACTATTAACTCATGTCATGATAAATCCTTAGCTAACCCTTTTGAAAGCTTATACAGGCAGTGTTGGATTTTCACTTCTCGGTCTTGGATTCGGGTGTATAATTTTTTGGCTTGCCAAGGTATGGAGTGTTATAATCTTGAGAAGCACTATGTTATGGGGTGTATAATTTCCCAGTTTGCCAAAATTATGGGGTGTATGTTGAAGCACCAAGTAACGGAGCATATACATTTTCTACTATAACGAAGTGTATAAATTTTGAAAAATGCAGCGATGTCTCCTGGAATGAAGAATAAAAACCCAGGGGCCTCGGTAGCTTAGATGGTGGAGCGTGGGGCTCGAATCCGCAAAATAACCCGATAATTCTTCTTCCTCAAGAATAAAACACCTTTAAGTCATTTGTTAGGTTCTTATCCTAGTGTCTCAGACAACCAGATGGGGTCCACCACACATCGTCGTCTGAAGTCATCCACGTTACGTGAATGACTTATAAGGTAACTTCTGAGCAATGGTAGAGAAAATGATCACAAATGTATAGTTAATCGATGTCAACCAAGTTTATATATTAATACCTGCCACTCCTAGCATAGGTACCAACACCGTACAACTAATACAAATTCACAACATACCTCGAGAACAGGACGTTCGTGCACCGCTGGGTCTAAAATGGGAGGGTCTAAAATGTTACTTCGGGATGTGTTTCGGAATATATAATGGTTCAAGGGAAGTTATACTAAAACAATCCGTCTAAAAATCTGGATTCTCTCCACGATGAAATTTTTCTTTTTTCAAATAGGAAAGCTGAAAAAAAATATTGAAGTCAATCCTTAATAATATTAAATGTATTTCAATGCACTTTTTAGTTCATGTCTGGAATGTTTAGTTGAAGCAAGGAATGACTTGGAAGGATGAAAAGCGACTAGACGGGTGGTGAAATTGACGCTATAAAACCGACTATCGTCACGGACGAGCGGAAATTAGTGTCTCCTTAAGCACCATGATTGCTATGAAATACCAAGAAATGAAAATACGTTCGAGGAAACTCCCAAGAGAATTACAGGAGACTTTTTCTCAATTAATAATAATCAGGATTATGGGAAGAAATTAATCATTGGATCAGAATGAGGCTTATAAGAGTGTAGAGGATTAGGTCAACACACGTAAATCTGAATTTGTCCGGAGTGGGAAACCTCGCGGTCGGAGTGGCATGAATGCAACTATTCCCGCTTGTTGATGAAATTCGGAAACAATATAAGTCATGAAATCGAAAGAAGGTGAAATTTCTGGTTCTATGGGTCTTCATTTTGGAGCAAAAGTGTCAGCAGGTTTTGAGAACGTTTTGGTACCATTCAGGCAATTTTCATGGGGAAAATCCTTCCGATATCTTTTATGTATATCGCTCCTGACTGCTTAATAATATAAATATGAACGGTTTTATCCATCCCAATTGATGCAGAACATATCATTCTCCAAGAAACCAAGAAGAAATGCATTATCCATGGCTTTTCGTGGCAATGGTTCAAATAGTTCCGGCCGGAGTGGGAGATGGAGAGCGGTGAACTCATTGAATCCAAGAACGCGGTCGGGCTGGTGAAGGTGCATTCCTATATTTGGTAAGCGGAGCGTAGTGGTTTTTTTATTCAACGAAGGATTTTCTTTAAAGCTCTGCGCTGCTATCCGGATGGAATTGACTGGGTGTTTGGCTCGAGGTATGGGAGGTTGTATTATCTGACTATGTAGGTACCTACCTACTTACCTATATCAAATATCTTCGCGGTAATTCGAGTTATTGATTTGGATAATCCAAGGCTGTAAGCTTGTGTTGTGTGAAGGGATATCTTCAGATAATACAAGGAGCAGGACACGATAATATTAATTGCTGCGATGTTTTGCCGACAAGCGTAGAAACGAACAAAACTGATTGTTTTGCTTTTGTCTGGAAAATCTTGTTTTCACTTACCACATTTTAATGCGTGAATGTTTTTCTTTCAAAATGGGGGCTGGGCCTCTTCAGTGCACATTGACTGCAGATATTATATATATGCATGCATTCAAGCATTATTTGTGCATTCATGAAATGTTCAGGAATTATTAGGTGCGTCCTGTCCCATTCTCCATTGAATACCATTATACTTTTAACATTTCTGGTCTGTGACTTTGAAAGCTTATACAGGTGAACCATTTGGAACAACACAGTTTCCATTGAGGGGTGCCCAGATTCCAAACATGTTGGTGTGTACCACGTCAATGGGTCATTTCAATGTGTCCTGTATGCGGTCTCTCATTCGTTCTATGAAGTACCCCGCTTTTTGTTCCAGCACGAAAGGGAGTACTTGGAAATACTGGAGGCCGTGAAGGGGAGTGCCAACGAGAAACGTCTCGCATCGCAGCTGATCTCCCGCTTCTTCAAGCATTTTCCGAACCTGGCTGACCAGGCAATCGACTCCATTCTGGACCTTTGTGAAGATGAAGATTTGTCAGTAAGTTCTGACAGTAGGATCTAGCATTGACCATTTGCATGTTGTTCAATGCATGTATATTTGTAGACTATTGAGTATAAAGATCCATTCATCGGGGGTGTGAAGTTTGTCTAATTTGAGTATATACTTCACACTGCAGCAGGATTTGTCAGCCAGTCCTCACACAGTTTGCACCGTTATATGTGCGTTTCGTTCAATGATGCTGTCGTGGCACCGTACTGCGCCAAACGTGACGCTGCCGTAACACCGTACTGCGCCAAACGTGACGCTGCCGTAACACCGTACCGCGCCAAACGTGACGCTGCCGTAACACCGTACCGCGCCAAACGTGACGCTGCCGTAACACCGTACTGCGCCAAACGTGACGCTGCCGTAACACCGTACCGCGCCAAACGTGACGCTGCCGTAACACCGTACCGCGCCAAACGTGATGTGACATAGCACTGCGCCTAATGTGATGCTGTCGTGACACCTGTGTAGTTATGATGATGCTGCTGTGACACCTCATTTGTACAGCTTCGTAATTTGTATGGCTTCGTGACGGTGGCTGGTCCTGCTCCAGATCCGCAAGCAGGCCATCAAGGACCTGCCGCAGCTGTGCCGCGAGAACCGCACCTTCCTGCCCAAGATCGCCGACGTGCTGGCGCAGCTGCTGCAGTCGGACGAGGCGACCGAGATCAAGGACGTCCACAGCAGCCTCGGCGTCCTCTTCAAGATCGACGCCAAAGGTGAACTTGTGGCGGTTGGCCGGTGGCGTTTCCGACCAAGTGGGACCGGAGTGAATAACTGCCTCGTGGGTCGATATCGTTCATGATTGACTCGCATCCTTAGCCGATGGAGGGCTATTCACGATTCAACTGCAAAGTGAGCTCAATGGAAATAAAGTAAATATAATAATAGTAGAGAATAGAACACAAAATAAAAACAATGCAATCATTAAGTAATGCTAGACCATAAAGGTGATTGTTATCTGTGATTGGAGGTTTCCTCAGAGATCACCGACGTTCATCAGACATTCGTCATACAGCCTTGACTATATGTTCGTGACTTATGATATGTTGGCGACGTAGAACACATGCTCAGTCACATGAATTGCATCTGTTAAGGCTAAATGTTCACGGCGGACGGTCGTCGAACGTGATTGTTGGTTGGTCACCTGGACTGAGGCGTTTTTTGAAAACAGAAGGAGTGCACCTGGGTTGCACCTACTAACGCTGGTGTCTCCTATGTTAGCACCATGTTTCACAATACTCAAGAAAGTGCACAATAATATGATTAATTGTTGTCATTGTAGACTACTTAGAGTTTATTGGTGAACGGTAAGTTGGGCATGTTGGCGAATCTGCTACGACAAAAGTGTGGATGGTGTTCAGATTTTAGGTGCATTTTAATATAGATGTAATGTTAAGGGTTAGAAAATACTGAGTATAATTGTTTGCCTAGTCCAAATGATTATGAACTTGTGCTAGAATGAACCATTACAGGACCATTGACGGTGGCTGCGACTTTATGACGCATTCAGCAGCTGAGGTAACATGTCGCCACTTACCTGTCACTCTTGCAGGAGCTAATGACATATGCAATCGATGCGCCCTTAAGCTACAATAACCAACCTTACAGGAAGGACGGGTACCGCGTGGAATTACACCCCGTAGATCTGGCTCGCTGAACGCTCGGCTTGTCCACTGAGCTACCGACGCCCACTGGAACATCGGCATAAATGACGCTATGCTTGCAGGCACGCTGTACGGACTGTTCTCGCAGATCCAGTCGGATGAAGTGGATGACACGCTGATTCGCGAGCGGGCCATCAAATATCTGACTGCTAAGGTCAAGAAGTTGGAGTCGGACGTTATCAACAAGGAAGCAGAAGAAATACTCTGGAACGAAACTAAAAAGTCACTGAAGGTACTGTTGCTCTCCTCCAAGTACTGGGATTGTTGTTGATTGCATATGGAAACTAATCGTCAAGTATGTTTCGACTGGCTTAGTGATGATCCTCGAGGATGTTAATTATCATATATATATATCTATATATATATATATATATATATATATATATATATATATATATATATATATATATATATATATGGGTGTATGAATATGTATGTATGCATGTGTATGACCGCCGCATAATGTGTTACGTCAACGTCGGTTGCTCGCTTATGGTCTCCACATCGGTCCTTTCTGTCGGTGCTGTGCAGGACGTATCTGGCGAGGAGTTCGTGATGTTCCTGGACATGTTGTCGGCTACACCGGCCGGCCGAACCGTGTCCGGCCACCAGCAGCTGCTGCAGATCCTTACCGACCAGCTGGACCCGGTCGACCAGCTGAGTCTGGCCGACCCCGAGTCGCGTGACAAGCTGCTGCTGTGCGTCCGACACGCCGTCACGCTCGTCTCGGTGGGTGCCACACCGAGCTGCTGGCCTTCCGCCATGATCTGGTCCGTGGCGTGGTCAGGGCCGTCAGGCTATATCGTGGGTGGTGTGCGTAGGCTGCCGCACCGGGCTGTCGGCCGTCCGCTATGATCTGATCCATGGCGTGGTCCACGCAGCCAGACTATATCGTGGGCGGTACATACCATATTTGACGACCATATTGTACTGACTCACTGACGAACATGGTTGCTGCATGACCACTGCAGTCGATGCGGCCGTAAGCTCCAATAGCTGACAAGCATTATTAATACGCAGTTGGCTTACTGTCGCGTCAGCGTGTTGCATGTAAAGCTATAATTCCTGTAATTTTATTGTGCATAATTTCTGGATTATTATATTCAGAGAAGATAATCGTGTGCGCTCGCAAACGGTATTCTTAATTTCCACCATCTGCAGTAACTAATTTTGTTTCAAATCAAGGAATAGTCCAAGTAATACAAATAAAATTGAAATGGCTTGGGATGGAGTCCGGCTTCCTTCTGCATCCATTCTTTCGATTATCTTCCGCTGCAGAACCTTCAACAGTTTGCAATATTAGCTCTATGATATATGCAGGTGTTAATAATGTGTGTTAGTCTCTGATATGTGCAAAAGTATTGCATACAAAATATTTCTATGACGTGGTCCTTGGTTCTTTCTGAATTGTTTTATCCGAGAAAGAATGCATCTCCAACATCTAGAGCAATATTGAGTGGTATTTTTGTATTGACATGTAATCTTGGGTGAATAGCCACCACAGACTGCCCTTCTTTAAAACGTTTTTATATCTATCAATTCATTATCAGCCACCACCACCACACTCCCCAGTTGGGGAGTGGAAGTTAATTTTATGCGGAACAGATTTTCTGCATAAAATGCGCGCCCATTGTGGGCTGTTCTTTTAACGTCGTCAGAGGTGGGATCAGTCGTCAGTTTGCATGTCAAAGATAATGTCGCTGTACGGATTGGTAAGCCGAACGCGATGCCCATGGTGAGCTTATGGCGGGGGCTTGTGCTTTCATCAAAACTGGGAAGTCGGCAGCCGTGCCATGTGACCAGAATGCAGGCTGCGTTGGCGAGCCGCGCGTGAAAGGCTGGCACCTGGGGTTGGTGGTGGGTGACATTTTGTGTCGTTGACATGCAGCTGTGCTGGTGTTACCAGCTGTCGACAGAGCTGGGTTACTTGCGTTGCGATCGTCTGCCGTGCACGTTCGGTAGTCCTTGAATTAAGCTCTCCACTATCAAATTCCTATGTTGCTTTCATTCATGGGGTGATTGATTGTCTTATGCGTTCTTGCGCGGCGCTACAGATCATGTAAGACGTTTGGAAGGTATCACCTCCTACATGTAATATCAAACTGCAGGTGAATATGGTGAAGCTGAGCCATAGCACAGCACAGTTGGCCCTGCGCTTGTTTGACACTCACGTCATCACCTAGCGTACCACACGGTCCACCGCGCTGCTGGCGTACCTGCTGGACGCGGCGCTGCCTCAGCTGCACGAGCTGCCGGCCAACTCCCAGCTGGAGCTGCTCAAGCCGCTGGCCGAGATGTCGCAGTACGTCGGCGAACTGGAGGACATTGAGGCGCGCTGCGACAAAGTCTACCGCACTCTGATCGTGAGTTGACGACGTTGAGCCGCACTCTGGAGCAGATGTGGCTGAGATGCACCGGGCACCAGGCAAAACAGCAGGCTGAGATGGCTGTGCGAACTTGCTGCCAGCTGTGTGGTGTGATTAGTTTTGTGTTACGGTAGCAGTTACCCGTGGGATAATGTTCCATATGGTGAATTGTTGATGTGACATGAATTTATGGAGGAGGCAGTTGTTGGACCAGGGTGCTAGAAATATAATGAACAGCTATTTCTCAGGATGGCCAATGGAAAACTGTTGATTCATTACCTTGGTTGGTTGTTTGAGTTTTAGGGCGCATCGACCAGGTTTGCCCATTCAGCGCCCATTGCTTCATTACCTACCAGGGGCGGAATTGTGTGTACATTGGTGTTGCGTTTTCCCGTTGGTGTTGTATTTGTGAATGGAACGCCAGCAACTTCACAGTTTTGCATGATACCCATTGGCACATAGCAAGAATGCGCTCAAAATTCGGTTTGACTATGTCATCACTTGCTCGAAATCTCCATCTGATCTAGCTTCCCATGACTGTTCACATCAAAGTCGTGCTCTTGATTTGATTCGCCATGCTCTGTATCATCCACCACCTCCAGAAAAATGTTGCCATGCTTTTGCTTGCATATGGCAGTGTTTATCATTTCCATCACAAATGTCCACATGGTCCTCACTTGTTTATGGCAGTGTCTGCCATCACTATCACAAATGTTCCCATGATCTATGCTTGTGTGTGACAGTGTGTCACCACTACCACAAATATCATGGGCACTAGATGACCAAACCTGGTCGATGTGCCCTAAAGCTCAAATAACCAGCCAACCACCACAGATATCTACATGGGCTTCGTCTGTTTGTGACAGTGTTTGAGTAAAGGGCGAGACGTTTTGTGGCTGTCATTTTTCACCGACGCATTGACTGGTGTCCGGCATACTCTATGACTGACTCCAAGCATGGCAGATCCCATCAATGGCGTACTTCTCGTGTGAATTACTTGTCTCTGACATGTGCCATGCGGTCTACCCTGCGTCTGTTGTGTAGGCTGTATTGCCCTCTGTCGGCAAGTTTGTCTACTGACGTAAACGTCAGCGTGATACCGAGCCCTTGACTGACGTTACGTCACACCTTCTTTTGCCATGTGTCGTCAGTATTAGACCTCCGGCGTCAGTATGGCGCATTAGTTCCCGTCAGTATCGGGCCACTGTCGTCAGTGTCGGATATCTGACATCAGTGTAATATTTCTAACATCAGTACAGAGCCCCGTCCGCTACCCTTGACGTCAGTGTGGGACCTATGACATGAGCGCTGCCATATTGACTTTGGTGGCGGCCGGGCCGACAGGAGCGGATGCCTCTGCCGCCGCCGCCCAGTGAGGAGAACGGCACCACGCAGGGGTCGCCCAGTCTTCAGTTCTCGCACGTCGAGTGTCTCATGTTCACTCTGCACCAGCTGTGTCGGCGCGCCCCCTCATGGCTGGCCCAGGACGCCGACCGACTCAAGGACTTCCGCTCACGGTCAGTGTCATGCTACCGCATTTTATGTCATACGCTCCTTCAAATGGGACGAACCGAGTGCATAATTTCGTCAACTTAAGAGTAATAGGCAGCATTCGAAGTACCAATGAATTCTCCCTAAAACTGACATTGATCATGAAAAATTGTGAGAAATCCCAAGAGAAGTTTTCACGGTTCCTTTTACTAGATCTTTATTTTGATGTATGCAACTTCCAGAGGTCCGGATGACAATTTTCTCATTATTTAATTGATTTTCATAGACGTTATATAGTGAACTGCATGTCGTCTATGGGTGAAATACCTGCCAACTTCCGTGTGCACCCTGCCTTCACAATCTGGTACTGGATGTAGTAATACATGACATGATTTGGGTGCAGGAAGTGTACAAATGATACTTCCTTCCAAACTTCTTCCTCGAAGCCCTCTGACAAGACTATGACGCGTTATTAATAGGATGTATAGGACTTTTTTTTTAACTACCAAGCGTCACAGTTTCACCATCAATTTTTTTTTCAGACAGTCAAAAACATCAGGGAATGGGAATTCTCACCAGCCCTCCAACAACACTGCAAACCCCACCCTCCAACAACACAGAAATATAGCTAATACACTTGTAAACTTGGGGGCGAGTAGTCTAAGGGTAAGTTGCCTGTCTCATAATCGAAAGATTGTGAGTTTGAGTCTTACCTGTCGCTACTCTTCGTCCGCGACCAATCGGCGTGAGAGATTGGCGATGCTACATGACAACGGCCGTAAAGCCAATAATCACCACCACCACCACTTGTAAACTCAAGTAATTATCTAGAGAACGTTTAGATTATATGCCATAGGGCACGATATCTGAAAGGTTTCCAAAAAGGGTACCAATGTGTCCACATTACAAGGTGCGCACGCGTGCACGTACGTGTGTACGCGTCTAGTGGCGTGCGTGTAGTAGTGACATCAACGCCCTTCTACCTTGACGTGTTCCGATAGCCGAGCGCCTCTGATGTCCGACCTTTGCCGCCACACAGGCTGCAGTACCTGGCACGTGGCACGCAGGGCTACATCAAGTCCCTGCGGGAGTCTCTCAAGGACGCCAACCTTAAGTCGGAGGAGAACAAGATCCGCGCCGTGGCACTCAAGACAACGTCCAACATCAACACGATGATCAAGGACCTGTTCCGCACGCCACCCAGCTACAAGTCGACCATCAGTCTCTCCTGGAAGCCGATGGCTGGCACCGCGCCAACCGGGGTAAGCATCGTGGCAGTGTATGGGTGGTGTCGGCCTAGCATAGGAAATACTCGCACGTTAAGCATTTGAAGGTGTGCTTGTTTCGAGGAAGGACGAAGCCCCAGCGAGTACTCGCGTGTATATGGCGCAGAAGTCGGCCAGTACTCCGACTTACAGGGTTCAGAAGATGTGAACTCCCTTGTGTATGGTGCAGAAGTTGATGTGAACTCCCGTGTATGTAGTGCAGAAGTTGATTTGAGCGATATACCTCGGCCGTCATGCTGAAAGCGTAATATCTTGGTTGCTGCGTTTCACGTTTTAATTTATTCACTAAGGTCTGATGCGTTCCTTTAGTTTGGTGTTTATCAAGTTGTATTGTACTATCACGCACGACGGCTCTTTGCCAAAGGAAACGATCTGCAGTGGAATTTCCACTGTCGTATAGCTCTCCCAATAGCGTTTCACGTCGTATTACAAGATTTCAAGTTATAATTTTTTCACCCGGCTAGATATAATCTTTTCATTTGAGATTTACCAACTTGTTCATATTTCTCCTTTGTACATAAGTAATATAAGTATGTAATATTACTCTTACTTACTTAATATAATATTATAAGTAAAGTAATATTTATATTTAGTATATAAGTACCTTGAATTTGTGCTCAAACAAAAAGGGTTGCCCGTGCAACTTACCATGCGCATCGCTCCACAGCCGGCATTCAAAGCAATTCCTTATGGCGGACAGGTAACGTTGTTGATTTGCATTCCGGAGTATGGAGTTCGGTCCCAGGAAGGGGTGGTGCATTTCGTGCCTGCCTTTTGTAATGCAATTTGGTAAATGTTTCGCTCTCAAAACCACTCGCTGCTGCCTTTTATAATGCAATTTGGTAAATGTTCCGCTCTCAAAACCACTCTCGCTGCATATAAGCTTGAAGGTACGTAGCTGTATAAACTCGCAGACGTCATCTTCGTACACGTATATTCGATTGCACTGCGCCTGTAAAACTTGCCTTCCGCGTACATCTCCCCAATAGGCACCCTGTACTAGTTGTAACTTGCTTCTTGGAGAGTGGAAGGCATCATGTCATGTTGTTAAAGCTCATGACGACAAAGGAAGTTGACAATATGGCAGGTAAAAACTTGACGTTGAATTGTGATAAAACCGCAATTGTGTATATTTTTCTCTCTTGAATTTTCGAATGCCAGCATGGAGTGTGGTGAAATTGGTTATATATCGAAATTGAATGCAGTCACATTTCATGAAATTCTTCTAAGGGCGTCATATCTCTGTTGCAGGTCAAATCGAATTAATAGTTGTTGGTTTCCACGTCATCCGCAGAATTTCGAGACCCTTTGTGATGACTACTCGAGTGTGAAGCAGGCACCAAAATATGAACCCCAAAGCGAACGGATGATGGATCGTGCTGTACTACACAACTTGCATATTCGTCCCCCTTTTTGAACGAAACTTAATACGAAAATTACCAGGGCACGCCGTACATGGTACTCAAATCGTATAGGATTCATCCCGAACCCGCCACTTGATCGGGAGAACAGGGGTTCGACAACACAACTTAAAGTGGGAGCTTGATGTAGCACGCACCCCCCACCCCCGACACACACAAAATGCTTCTCCGTCGGTCCCTCTGCCAACTGCCGTATTCTATTGCGATCGGAATGTCAATGGAGGTTGCTGCTGCTGCTGCTTGTTTCGGAGTCATAAACTCATGGCTGTCTCCATGTTGGATGTAGTTCGTAAGGCCGTTTATCCCACATCAGCAGTATCAGTGGCCTGGCTCGTCGATTGACCCCTGCCTGCGATCGATATGATGGTCCCCCTTCCTGCACTTTCCTGTCACCCTGACCTGCCACCTCCCTGCTGCAGAAGCCGGACACCACGACGTCACCGTCGGCGCGCTCGGGCGAGAAGCGGCGCGTGCCCATCACCTTCGGCGGCGCCGACTCGGCAAACAAGAACAAGGACGGCCGCCGCATGTACCAGCCGCCCAGCGGCAAGTACAGCGACCGCGCCGGCGGCTACCGCGACCAGCCGGCCGGCGGCCAGGGCCGCGGCGGCTACCGCGGCCGCTACCGCAACAACCGCTACTGAACCCACGGTGGTCGCTACTGGGTCCACCGCGACCACTATCGAACCTACCGAGCCCAAAGCAGCCCGCCGCACCCGCTACCGAGCCCATCGAGCCTTTCGATAGGCTTCGGCGACGGCCGGGAGTTATGAAGCGCTGGTGGATGTATGTGGGCAGTGACTACGCGTGTGTAAGTGTGGGTGTGTAGGTTTTGTATCCGCCCCTCAGTTATGTGGAATTGCATCGTTAGACTCGTGCGACGGACTCGCTGACTGGGAGTGGTGGCTGTGGAGTGCCGGGGCGGCGAGCCGTGGAGGGTGTCTGTACGCGTCATAGGTCATTTGTTGATTTTAAGGTTCAGACAGTCAACTCATGGTTCGCAAGTATTCCCGTTTGCCATGTATGCGACACCGTACGTGATTTCGGCGTACAACGGTGATAACTGCGCCTCGCAGGACAACGAGATCTCCCCGCTCGATGGCTATGAAACTCGCATAAGCGGCAGATCAAGCAGATGTGCTGACTAGGTGTGGGTGGAAGACATTTTCCTATAAGTCTAGGAGATAACGTGAAGGCAATAGGTGTACGACGTGAGCATCCAGCATCATATGTCAGCACCCAGCGAACCAACGTCGCTATGAAGTCATAACAACCACCTGAATCAGCCAGTAACAGCCGTCAATCAACCAGCGTCATACGGCGAATCAACATCTCCCATCAGCCAACCAGTATCAACACCCAGCCAACCAACCAACATTGATAGTCGACCAACATCAGCATCAAGTCGACAAGCCTGCAGCCAGTCTTATTCACGAAGGCACATTTAACCAGCATTGATATGCAATCGGTCAATATAGAAGTCCAGTCAACCAGCAGCAAACTCCAGTCGGCCAACACTAACCAATTCCACAATCATCCAGTCGACGATTATCATTCTCCAATCAACCAGCGTGGGCACCCAGTCAGCCAACACGAATATCCACTCCACCACAATCATCCAATCAGCAGGCACTCTTCAGTCAACCAGCATCAGCCTCCAGTCAACTAGTGTCAATATCCAGTCAGCTAGCATCAGTTTGCAATCACCCACCCAGGAACATGTGTGTGGAGAAGAAACAGCAAACCAACAAACAATACTGCAACAACTCATGGGATGTTTCGTTTTCTCATCATCCCTCATTTTGAGGTGAAGTTCATTAAAGCATGGTTACAGAGCAGCAAATTAGTGAACAAGCGTGGTGCATGTGTTGTAGCCAAAGGTGGAAAGAAGATCGGGCAGTTGCCCCACTTGACATAGTTGGCTCTGCTCTCCGACGGGACGTCGTTGAAGATGAAGCAGAGCGGCTTCCCCACAACGGTGACTTCAAACAGTGCGCTCGTCTCCGATCTGTGTGGACAGAACTGGGGGTGAAGGCGATCCATTGCTGCATTGCTCCATTCGAGGGCAGCGTCCGCCAGCCTCTGCTCGACGGTCGCCCCGGCAGCCAACGATACACAAGCTGGACCTCTACTATCGACGCCACCTGCAGCTCCCCGTCGGTCGCCGCCGATGCCGACTCTGACCAGCGCTCTCTCTCTCCCACAGGCCGGTGGGGGCCAGCGCCGATCCCGTTCTGCGACCCTGCCGTGTGTTTACAGGGCGGCGGATGGGGGTGTGAAACCGGCTCATCACCCCACCGTCGGTCTGCTACACAGACCGTCGCGTGGCTCACTGTTCTGCAGATCCGTCAGTCGTCAGAGCTCCGCGCGGAAGCCGTCCCCACCACCCTGTCAGTTGCCAGACGGGGATCAGCTGCCACGTCAGAAGTTCACCTCTTCCGCAGAATCGGCACTAGTCGTCCAGTGGTTCTGACTCCCCAGGTCTGCCGGTGAGTTCTGGCCTCCCAGGTCTGCGAGTGCGTTTTTCAGCATTCACGTCTAGACTCCACAGAGATGACGTGTCTTCTGGTTCACTCCACCTTATTGCAGGTCTCTGAACGACATCAGGTGAGTTGGGGCTTCAGCATTGGGCTTTGCTTGCTCCCAGCCGTTGATCTGTCGTCTCTGTTCGATGTTGTAGATTAATAAACACTCCACAGGTATGCGGAATTTGCGTGTGGTCGTCGCGTCGGAATATCTGGAGTACTCTGTTCGCGAACTTAGAGTTGCGAGTATGCCGTGGGAAACCCGAATTGGTGAAATGAAAGAAACTGGGGAAAGAGGAACGGAGGCCGACGCCACCACGATCCATACAGCTCGTCAATTCAATTTGGCATCAACGCTTGGGGCTTGGCAGATTGGGTGGCGACGACACAAAATCTATCTGTTACAGACATTATGTCCCCCGTTGCGTCTCAGCCTATAATCCGGTCAGCATTCTTGGTATATTTTGCACACACTGGCACTACCATCCGCCGCCCGCTGGCGCCGCACGTCTGCCCTTGGCCGGCCCTGGCCGGACCGGCACCACCGCGCACATGTCTCGAGGCTATGGCGGGCCGAGCAAGCAGGTACATAACAATCCCTTTTTTACGTTACACACAAAAAAGTGTCGACGAGAATGCAGAAATGTAACATTCAATCATACACACCATACCGGTCTGGTTTTCGCACCAATCGACCACTCCGCGTACATTAGCCGTTATCTGTCTGGCTGACAGCCTCATCAGTGCGTGGGACGAGGCTCATTTTACCAGACATGTCATACTCAAAGAATTGTTTCCAGTCACCCGGTCTCCTAACAGTTAGCTGGGGGATCCATTCACATAGACTACAGTGTAAGGCTCGGAGAAGAACGCTGGAGTAAGTTTGTTGAGCCTTTTTAGTATGTGGACAAGCACTTTGCTACCAACAGAAATATGTGGCCGAGAGCGTCGCCGTTTATCCACATATCTTTTTCCACGTGCACTGTTCCACTCATGCGACATCACCTCGGCAAGACCAGGCGCGGATGGCCGTGTGATGACACCCGGCAGCTTCGTCCTTAGATGTCGCCCGTGGATCAGCTCCGCCTGGCTTCGTCCGGTGGAAGAGTGCGGAGTGGATCGGTACGCCATCAGGAATGACTGCAGGCTCTCATGCCAGCAACGCTGCTCCACCACCGCAGCGTCGAGCACAGAAAACTGGCGTCGGATCTATCCGAAACTACGCGCCTGGGCTGGAAAGGTCGCGACGGGACCACGTAAAATTATATTGGAGCCCCCAATATCATGCTGCGGTCCCACAAAAGTGAGCGAGGAACCCAAAATAAACACAGCGGGATCCTAAGAGCACAACTGAAGGACGAAAATGCACTAGGCCTTCTAAAGCGTGCCGAGTTTGGCAAAAAGCGGCAAGATCTTAAAACATGAGTTGCAGCTCAAAGTAGCTACACCGGAAGCTAAAAAAGCAAACAACCGGTCCATCAAAGCACACCAAGGCTTTGAGACCGCACGGGGGCCTCAAAAGTAGGCTGGGGCCCTTGAAAATTGACATGGTACTAGAAGAGGAACACAAAGACCGGGCACTAAATAAACACTTCGGGGATTGCGAAAACGCGCTAAAACATACAAAAGTATCGTCTGTGTAAAAACAAACAATACAACATTTTAAAAAGAACTAGGATCACAAAAATGTGCCGAGCACCTGACAATAATTGTCTGGAGCCACACATCGCATCCATAGACACAGAAAAATAGAACAGTCCAAAAAAGAACACCAAAACTCCGTTCGGTAGCTAATCTGGGGGCGTATCTAACCAAAGAGATGTGGTGCATCAAAGTTCAGCGGTTATCCGGATATTTTTAGACAACAGAGAACGTTTTAGGGAAGAAGAGAACTAATCATCAAATTGCTTTCGGGACGGTATCTTGTGGCGGTTAAGTCTGAACACGTTATGACTTTATGAGGTATCGTGTGTTGTCAACTGTCAGTTATTTTGCACTGAATTGTTGGTCCCAAAAATAAGCGCTTACATTCTGTTTCAGCCGGGAGTCACATGATGTAGTAGCATTTCGTTTGAAGTGGCGGATATTCTAAGGTGCACGACGTGTATTACCGAGGTGATTGAGGTGGCTGATCACCTATATGTTGGAGTTAGGCCGTGAGTACGAACAACATGCCATGTATTTATATTTATTATATTTTTCTTTCCCTCAGTCTGTCAGCCTGCCAATATTGGTCTGCCATACACCGGATGAAATAATTTTCAGCCAGCGTTCACTCGTCTTTCTTGTTTCTGAACCTCTCCACCACCAATCATGATACTTCTTTTGCAACGGGCCAGCAAGTAAGCTACGTGCTGGGTCAGTACTGGGGCCACTACTGTTCATTATATTTGTAAATAACATAGAAAGTGGCCTAAGCAGTAAAGTTTTGAACTTTGCTGATGATTTGAAGGTCTTTAGGGCAATAACAGGTCAAAACGAACATATTTCGCTGCAAAAAGACTTAGACGAACTTGCGAAGTGGTCTGAAGAATGGCAAATGAAATTTAACTTTGATAAGTGCAAAATCATGCGTGTAGGTAAGCAGCATATGAAGGCTCCATACTTGATGAGTGGCCAAGTGCTATCAGTGACTCAGCAGGAGAAGGATTTATGTGTTATTCTACACACAAAATTGGGGGCATCAGAACAGACCAAGGAAGCCAGGAAGAAGGTACCGAGAATGCTTGGGGCAATAAATAGGAATGTATCATACAGAAGTGAGGAAGTGATCAGGAAGCTTTACTGTGCATATGTCCCTGCATCCAAGCTTGGTCTCCTAGCTATGAAAAATATTGTTGGCTTTTAGAGAGAGTACAAAAGAGGGCTACAAAGATGGTTAATGGTATAAGCAACCTGGCATATGAGGAAAGATTGAAGAAATTGAGTATGTTTTCACTTAGATATAGAAGGCTGAGAGGTGATCTCATCGAGGTCTTTAAATTTGTCCATGGTCTGGAGAGGGGATATATTTGGGAAATGTTTGAATTTAACAGAAATGATGCAATTAGAGGTCATCAATTCAAAATTAAAGTTAACCACAGCAGAACAAGGTTAAGACAGACTTTCTTCACCAACAGGGTAGTAGAACACTGGAACCAGCTGCCAGAAAACATTGTCAGTAGCAGCACAGAACATCTTTAAAAACAGCATAGACAATAATTATAAGAATAGAGGGCTTGCTTTTCAGTATTACAGGGAGGGCTGATTGACAGATTTGGTGGCAACTGGTTGAGCGTACAGAGTGCAACCAAGAAGGGCCCTTGTGGCTCATAGTTGCACTAATCTTTTATGTCTATGTCTTTATGTTCTTGATCAGGCGCGCACCCAAGATTTTTCCACGGGGGGCCGGACCGAAAAGGGCACTTGGCCGGCTCCAAAAGGGCACTTGACTGGCTTCAAAAGGGCACTTTGCGGCCCGGTGCACGCTGGAATGTTTGCTGACCGGGTGGAGAGGGCGTGAATTTTTGTTTGGCCAAAAGGGCAGCTTTGGGCCTAAAGGGCACCTTTGGCACAGGCGGGGCACATAAGGCAGGTGATTTTTGGGCTAAATTTGGGACATTGCGGTCAAGAGGGCACTTTTGGCCAAAAAGGCACTTTGGTCTCATGGGGGCCCGGGCCCCCTGAGCCCCCCTCCGGTGCGCCTATGTCCTTGATTGTTCTTTCCCCTCACCAACATCGGTGAACATGTACAGCGGTACAACGGGGGCATCTTAAAGACGTATTGTACTAAATCATGGAAACCAGGGCACACCACATACCCATTAGTGAAGCTGCAATGAGCTTGCCCCACCTCCACCACACATACCTATGCATATAACGGAAGTTGAAGACATTTTGTGTAAACAGTAATATTAAATGGCTTCACCCGCACCAGGAAGATAAACCTATTATTACACAACAATTTATCAGTCGTGAAAAAAGTTCCAAGTGCAGCGAGAAGTGTAAATCTGAAAGTACTTATGCTCGATGATCGTTATTTTTAGGACCACATGTTGCTGTAGCCATAGGCGCGCCCAGGGGTCTGCCCCCACCCCCACCCCACTTAGCGGTGAAATTTGTGTGTTCACTATTAAAATTATCGGATTTCCTATTCAAAAGTGCTCAACCACGGTGTTTTGCGAAATTCCTGGTTGCGCCCCTGCTGTTGACACTGGCCCACTCACTTTTTGAGACGTTCCTACGCCTATTGTCATGGGTGGTCACGTGACCTGAGTTCAATTAACCATTCTTTTTTAATTTGTTCAAAATTGAAAACTGACCCAGAAACGAAAAGAAGAGGTCTTTGCGATTATAAAGATATGCTATGTGTCTATGGTAGGCTTTAAAGTACCGGATATAATCGCTCGTTAAGATTTACCTGCAACGTGACCTATGAAAATTTTATCAGGCCATAAATCCGAGATCGCTGCCAGTACGAAACTAAAACTTTCACAGATTGATTCAGCACCCATGACTACCCTATACACCCACTTAGGTTGAAATCGCTCGCATGGCGGTGTCATTTCTCCATAATTTTGGTCGCTTGGTAACAGACCTCACCTGATGCTAAATGGTACAAAGTCATCATGGCAAGATGTTCAAGTGGAGTCTCCCAGGGGTCAGTACTGGGACCAATATTGAGACACTGAGAATGGTTGGGGAAATAAATAGGAATGAATCGTACAAAAGTGAAGAGATCATCAGGAAGCTTTACTGTGTCTATGTCAGACCGCATTTGGGATACTATGTTCAAGTTTTGTCCCCTAGCTATGAAAACAAATTGTTGTCAACAATTTGTTTTCATAGCTAGGGGAAAACTACAGGAAACTACAGAAATGGTTAGTGGCTTCGCCTATCTTGTCAATTCCTGGTACCAAATAAAGTTCAAATTCCATGTGTATCCATTCGGGTGCCCTACACCATGCATTTGGTGGCCTTCACAGAACAGCCTTGAAATTAAGACCATCATCAATCATGGTTGGTTGGTTGGTTATTGGTTTAGCGACACATCGACCGCTAAGTCATGTAGCGTCACCAATCTCACACGCCGATTGGTCGCGGGCGAAGAATAGAGACAGGTGAGACTCGAACCTTCAAGGACGGATGCGCTGCGCAATACAAAAACAAGTACAGCTTCGCGAATGTGTGCTATCATGACATCGACTTGCCCGGTGTGAAATGTGAGTGACACTTTTTTCGCCACCTCCCACGGGAAGGGAGCGTGCGATGATATAGGCGGCACCGTAAAACGCGCCACGTACCTCGAGAGCCTGCGGCGCCCGGTAAAAGATAAAATCCTCACACCAGAGGACATGTACTGATTTCTCACCGGGCAGCTTGTGAAAAAAGATCAAGTTTTTCTATGTCACAAAAGAGGAAGTGCAGAAGGCTGAGTAGGAGCTGAATGGCCGCTTCACCAAAGCCGTGACGATCAAGGGAATAAGAAAGCATCACAGGTGCTGCCCTGTGAGTCAGAAAATTATGCGGATCCACGTCCTCTCAGAAGACAAGACTGACAAGCATGTCAAGGTGTTGAAGTGATATGTTAGTGCGCTGGTGTCGTATTCTATTGATAGGAATATGTTAATGGGTACCTGCCATTTTGCAATCAGTAGAAGAACATAAGGTCGTCAAACATGTCAGTTGAAGTGATATGTTGGTGCGCTGGTGTCGTGTTGTTCTATCGGTAGGTATATCTATATGTCAATAGGCACCTGTAATTGTATCGGTGACCTGACCTCAGGTCACGCGATCTAACTTGACTCATCGGGGTCATCCCACGTATCACTGTAACCGTCTCGATGTGACGAACACAATAGCATTGAGTTCAGCTGTTTAGCCCATTTATGGATACAGTTTTAGCCAGAAATAAATTCGTGACCGCAGATCCAATGACCTTGAACACCTAATGTCAGTGTCACCTTATGACCTGATGGCAGTATAGCAGGCACCAACCGACAGGTTTCGTCGTCGGGAGTCACGCTGAACCATTTCGAAACCGTATGCCAAATAGATGCGAAGTTATCGACGTACAGGGGGCCCAACCAGCGTGTTGTGTCAGCATTGCGATGCTCAAAAGTACTTTTTACACGTCGAACCCCAGGTTTTTTATTTATTTATTTTAAATGGCCTGAATGGGGCTCAAATCTTCATCAGACGAAAGTCATGATTTCAGCAGCCAAAAGGTCAATGTCACGCCGCAAAAGGTAGGTCATGAGGTCACGTGACCTAAAAATTGAAAATCGATAATCGGTGATAGCCAATGTGTTCCTTGATTCATCCCAATTCAGCCAAAAGAAAAATTCAATGAAATAGTTCCCTTAGCTTCGGAGTTATGGGTCGTCAAAGTTAGGCTTCCTCACTGACCTTGGGAAATTTGCCAAGACTATCTGGGGAAATATTTTTTGGGATTTTTTTTCTTACCATAAATGAATTGTTTGCCCTTGAAAGCCCCGGTACGCAACTTTTCTTCAAGAAAATATAAAATGGCCGGACGGCACCCACCGGTTGAGTTACCATGGAATGCCTCAACAGCGAGAGCCTCTTGCTCAGTTAGCGAATAACGGCGCTCAACATCAGTCAAACTTCGGCTGGCGTATTTAACCGGTTGTAGCAGCCCATTTGTCTGTCTCTGCAGCAGAACAGCTCCAAGTCCAACTGGTGACGCATCAACCACCAGCTCAGTCTCGGCGTCCTGCTGAAAGTATGCTAGGGTTCTTTGATTAGACAGCTTCATCTTCAGCTAAATGAAGGCGTCTTTTTCTGGTGCGTCCCAGCGCCATTCAGTCCCCGACCTGGTGAGCTGCCTCAGAGGTGCCGCCAGTGTAGACAGGTCCGGGATAAACCGGCCTAGAAAACTCACCAGACCAAGAAATGACCGTACTTCTGCGGGTGTGCTGGGCTCCCGAGCCTTTAGGACGGCCGCGATCTTTTCGCCAGTGGGCGCAACCCCTTTTCCGCTGAGATGGTGACCAATGAATGTCAACTCTATTAAACGAAAACGACACTTGTCCTTGTTAAGTGTCAGCCCAGCATGCATAAAACGCTGTAATACGGCATCCAAACGTTTTCCGTGTTCCTCGACCGTGGTGCCAACTGCGACAATGTCATCAGCAATGTTGCGTGCGCCGTCACAGTCCGCAAGAACCTGCTGAATGATTCTCTGGTGGATTTCAGGAACGCATGAAATGCCGAACATTAGACGCCGATATCGATACAGTCCGTTATGTGTTGCGAACGTTGTGAAGCTCCGGGACCCTTCTTCGAGCTCGATTTGAGGAAACGACTGCGCCAAGTCAAGTTTCGAGAAGATGACAGCACCGGTCATCTCATGCAACACATCATCAATAGTGAGCATGTGATGTCGCTCTCTTTTGACTGCGGTATTGGCCCGCCGCATGTCAGCACAGAGTCTAATGTCTCCGTTCTTTTTCGGAGGGCATACTATCGGCGACACCCAAGGCGTGGTTAGTTAGTTATTTGGGTTTTAGGGCGCCTCGACTACTGAGGTCATTTTGCGCCCATAATTCACGGCGTTATCAAGGTGCGTTTCGGAATGGTATCAGGGTTCACATAGTGCTTAGCCGTCTACCTGATCGTATTGTGCCACAAAATATGCATGCAGTGTACATCAGCGAGGGGCATATATTGCTTAGAATGACACTTCAGACAAGAATTCCATCAATCGTCCCGACTGGACAATACACGAGTCATCGGATAGAATATCTCGAAGCGAAGCCACCTGGTCAGATCCAAAATGACGTCTACGCTCGTCAGTGTACCGAGGACACGAAATTAAAACATGGCGAACTGTTAGTGGTACATGACATCTTGAGCACAATGGTTTGTCGCCACCACACAACAAATAACCCTGAGTAGCATAAGTATGCCCTATACGGAAGCGGCAGAGTGTAACTCTCTTCTTATCTATGACTACGACAGGACGAGCTCCATGGTTTCAGCTGTTATTCGATGGTTCGTAGTTTGTTTGTCGCCGTCGCGTCCCACATTGCTTGCCACTTCTCTAGCAGGAAGATGGAAACCTCTCGGAAATGGTCCGTGGCAGGGAGTGGCAGTGATCGGGTGCACGAGGCATGTGCTGCTCGCTTCGCCGCTGCATCCGCCAACTCATTCCCATAAATTCCAACATGACTAGGGAGCCAACACAGTATCACCCGCCGTCCAAGGCGTTGCAGACCGATAAGACGGCTCAGAATATCCCGCAGAAGGGGGTTTGATGGATAAAACGTGTTCAGAGCCATAAGACTGCTTAGGGAGTCGGTGAATTACCATGTCGATTACCATCAGACACCTCGATGTTACACAGAGCTTTCGTAATAGCGACAAGTTCCAACGAGTACACCGATGCATACGTAGGGAGGGAAAACGAGCGGGTGACAGGGCCACAAACAAAGGCGCTGCCGACACCGTCCTCTGTTCGAGAGCCGTCAATATACGTTGCCACCCGTTCCTGGTATGCTTGAATATGTTGGAGAGCCAGTGCACGAAATTCTGTTGGAGGAACATCGGATTTTCTGATCTTCGTGAGAGTTACATCCACCTCCGGTGCGATCAGCTTCCATGGAGGGGTCGCCATGTCCTAGACTCTACAGATTCCCCGAAGTTTCACTCGACTTTCTCGCAGAAGCATTCGAATTCGCACACCAAACGGGGCTACACTTGCATTTCGTTCCCCCGAAAAATGGGTCGATAGTCGATGCGAAAAGACATGCGAAAAAGCTAGATTGTTAGGAAACTGGCGAAGCTTGCAGGCGTATCGCATTCCTAACCTTTCTCTGCGCAGATTGAGAGGTGGCTCGGGCGCTTCGACTAAGAGGCTCATGGTAGGCGATGTGCGAAATGCCCCTGTCGCGATGCGGATAGCGGTATGATGAACAGTGTCCAGTGTTCGCTTAGTGGATTTTCGCGCTACATCGTAGATGAAACAGGCGTAGTCCAACTTAGCACGTATCAATGCACGATAAAGCAGAATAAGGGAACCTCTGTCAGCTCCATGGCTAGTGCGAGAAACACATCTTAATATGTTGAGCATCTAAAACATTTGTCACGGAGTGCTTTAAAATGTTCCTTGTAGCTAAGACGAGGATCAAAAGTCATTCCAAGAAGCTTCACCACAGGTGGCATCAGAATTTGACTTCCATACATCTTGAGACAGAGTTCTTTACAGTTACGCTGACGACAGAAGTGCATTGCAGTTGTCCTTTGTGTTGAAAAACTGAATCCATTCACCGCACCCCACCTTTGGAGTTTCTTCACTGCTATTTGGAGACGTCTCGACATGGCAGACAACCTGGATGTGCTACACCAGATGGCAAAATAGTCTACGAAGAGAGACCGACCAAGCTGGGGTGGAAGTACGTTGCAACTATCGTTATGTCATTATGGCGAATATTGCCACACTCAAAACACTTCCCTGTGGCACTCCGCTCTCCCACACATACCTTCTGGATAGCTCGTGGCCGACACGAACACGGAAATGTCGGTTGGTCAGAAAATTCAGTATAAATATCCCATTGAGCCCCGGGTACTGCAACGACGTACTTTTGCAATAATACCCTGGCGCCACGTTATGTCATAGGCTGCTTCTATATCGAAAAAGACAGCGCCGACGTGCCGTTTCTGCTTAAATGCCACACGTACTGCTGTGTCCAGTGTTAAAATGTGGTCGATAGAACTCCGGTTCTTCATAAAACCGCACTGTACATCGGTAAAAAAGTCATGCGCTTCTAAAAACCACGTTAATCTGGTAGTTACCAGCCGTTCCATTACCTTGCATAAACATGATGTGAGGGGTATTCGGCGATAGTGGAGTGGTTGTAGTCCACCTTTACCAGGCTTTAACACTGGTATCACCAATGCTTCTCGCCAGGCTACTGGAAAGTCTCCTTGTTGCCACAGCTGGTTAAAGATGTTGAGAAGTGTTTCGATTGCACATGGTGGGAGATGCTTCATGGGAGATGCTTGTGAATGTTGTCTGGGCCCTCACACACACTCTTGAGCTTCGCCACAGCCAAAGTCAGTTCGGACATCGTGAATGGTCTGTTATACGATATGCTATCAGTAGTGCAAAGTCAATACGAGATATTTCGCAGCGCAACCTATGACGCAAGAATTGCGGATCCAAATTGCTACATTGGCTACGCTCCGACAGATGCCTGCAAATCATGGGAGCTGCTTCTAAAACCCCTGCAGTTCCATTGCAAAATGGCCTGTATAGAGGGCAATTTTTAAAGTGGGTAAAAACAGGTCAGTTCACGAGGAACTAGTCGGAGCCCACGAACAAGCCGATTCCTTAGCGGACTCGTCGCCACTCGGTCCAAGGGACTGAGTTCTATGGCGGGAACTCAGCGATGCTTGGCCTGCCGGCGAGCCAGACGATGGCAGACCTCGCTTTTGGGGGCCCAGCCGGGGCGGGGGCGGGAGGTTGGGGGACGGACGAGAGGCGAGAGTCGGGGGCTTGGTGGTAGATGGGGAGGAATTGGGCTTGGAAGGGGGTGACCGAGCAGGCCTCCTATATCGCTGGACTTGAGTCTACCCACAGATGTTGGTCGGGATGAGGACTCCGACGGGTTAGCATCACTTCCGCTGGTGGTGGTTTCTTTCGTCACTTCGGTTGCTTCGGCGACGCTTTGTATGGATCGCGTCTGCCTAACCGGCGACGCAAGTGACACAACGAATGCTCGGAGGAGGGCCGTTAATTGCTCGATAAAGTCGGAGACCATTTCGGGCTGTATGTGTTGTTGGGAAGGTAGAGTGGGACATGGTGCGGTATTTTTCACTTTCGAAGCATAAGATGTTTTGGGGTGAATTTTGTCATGTGCGTCTCTTGCTTCCTGAAAGGTTACTTTTTGTGTATATTTGATTGAGATGATTTCTTTCTGTTTCAGGTAAGACGGATATGTTCGATCGAAATAAGTATGGTAGTTTTGGTCTCCTCCACAATTTACGCAGTGATGGGTCGATAAATTACACTGCTCTGAGATATGGTCGTTGGAAGCACATTTACCATAGGCTGGGCGATTTCGACAGAATTGAATAGTAATAGAAAAACACCGCATAGGGTTTGGGAGGAAAACACGCACCTTCACTCGCACGTACCCCACACGTATTTCTGATGGTGTGTCGGTTCTGTTGAATGTCAAAATTATATTATTTGTCGCGACTGTTTCCGAACCTCTTCCCACTGTCATCCTTCTCGCTCCTGTGACTCCGAACTCAGACAGTCCATCCACTATCTCGTCCTCTGGTGCATCTCTCAGGTCATAGCAGTTAATTATTCCCCTTGATGTGTTTTTTTTGTTTGATGGGGTTCCACTTTCATTTCAATGCTCCCATCTACTCTCTTGTCACTTTTCCTTACACTGTATACGAACTCTGACGTCTTCAGGGCATTCTTAGCATCCTTGGCAGTCATGAACTCCACCTCCAGAGGACCATCCTTCAACCTCTCGCATCTAACAATCTTACCAAACCTGTCACATCCATTTTTTTCTGAACTGGAAACAAAGAAGAAAGACTCTTCGTCAGTCCTCTGAAAACGAGGATACAAGGAGTTGGTGGAATATTCTCCGCGCCGTCGTCTCTGTTAGAGAAGCCCCCACCCGCCTTAGGTGGGAGACTGGTCTGGCCACAACGAGAGGGACCAGGGATGTTTTTGTTTAGTGTGGTTGTCATATGTAGTGTGTTTGTGTTTCGGCTCCGCGGACGCCCCACCACGCTGGGGCCCTACTGGGGGGACGCCTGTGTCCCGATAACGGGAGGACGCCAGATGTCCGCGGAGCTATACGGGGCAGGCGACGCCTTCACCCGGCTGGGAGAGAGACTCACCACCCCGACCAGGATCCAGCGCCCGCCCACCCCTTGACCCCGGCCGGCCGGGCCGGCAGGCACTGGGAAACCCAGGCCCCCAGCCCGAGGCGACCTGCCACTTGACCCGCGTGAGGCCCCACGGGCCCACCCGCCCCTCCGAGATATCGGGACCAGAGGTGTGTTGGTCCCCCCGTCACAACTAGCACCGTGCGACGGGGACCTCAACCTCCAGGACTCCGTCAACCCCGGGGGGCGGGCCGAGGGGACGCGGCCACTCCGATAAAACTGAGCTGGTGGGCGGGGTCGGGGAAGTTTCCCTGCCTGCTCATAGTATGGATAGTTGGGTGTTGGAGGCACTCATGGTCTCACCCCTCGCCGGTATGATGGTCGCCGGGTCTGTGGGGCACTCAATCTCCCCCACCACGTAAAGGTGGTGCCTCGTCGGGGGGCTCAGGGCGTGGGCCCACCGACCTTTTCAGTAATACCTTCCTGCAGTAGCTCCTCAAGCTTCTACTCCACTGCCCGCTGGTGCAAGACGGGGATCCTCCGTGCCTTCTGCGCGATAGGCTGGATGTCTGGATCGATGTGCAGCTTCAGCTGAAAATCTTTCAACTTTCTAAGTCCCTTGAACAGCGATGAGTAAAGGCCAGCAGGGATCTCTGTGCAAACCGAGCTCACCCGAGGGCCAACTCGCAGAAATCCTACCATTTCAGATGTCTGCTTTCCCAGCAATGTTTTATGTGCTCGAGGTACAACATAGAACACGACATCAGGTACCGTGACATCATTAAATGAAACGCATGGGCCTGGACCGACCTGCCTGTAGGTCTCCACCGGGCAGGACGATTGGGATAGGCGGGTTGGGCCATGTCGACCGGAGCTGCGGCGGCCCCCTCACTGCACTCAGCTTGCCGGTCTGCATCCTCCATGCTTCTCGCGACCGTAAGAGCTGTCTCAAGTCAGATGCGACTCCCTCAAAAGGCTACAACGCAAACGATGACTGAGACATTTGTCAATGACCTGGGCACATATCACGTCATTTTGCATCGGTTAATATTCACACGTCTTATCAGTTTCCGCAATCTCGCAACAAAAACATCGATCGACTCGCCTGGCTTCTGAATCTCTTTGTGAAAAACCTGTCGCTCGTAGGTCACTCCTCTTCCGCATGAAATAATCATCCAATACTTCCAAAGCTACTTCAAACGACTCTATTTTAACCTCTTCATCCACAATTGCATGAAGTACTTCTTGGAGTTCTGGGGCTCCGAGATGCAAAAGTAATGCAACTTGACGCCTCTCGTCAGCCACATCATTGGCCGTGAGACAGTACGAACACGAGCGCTTCCAAGCACTCCACTTATCCACTTACTGAGTACGGTGCAGTCAAACGGTGCCAGTGAACCAAGCGCTCGATCCATCTTGTCAATGCTCACGTATCACGAATATAGAATCATTCTGGTTGCCAAATGTTGCGTCTCAGCCTATAATCCGGTCAGCATTCTTGGAATATTTCGCGCACACTGGCACGACCATCCGCCGCCCGCTGGCGCTGCACGTCTGCCCTTGGCCAGCCCTGGCCGGATCGGCACCACCGCGCACATGTCCCGAGGCTATGGCGGGTCGAGTCAGCCGAGCAAGCAGGTACATAACAGCCCCCAAAGTATAATGGACCACGATTAGTGTAGGATGCAAGAATTACCTTTTTAGATATTTGGGCTTTCATGTACTTCGGCTGCTTTGATCATATTGTCAAGAATTACCTTTGTGCAATGCCTGAATTTCGGAGCAATGTGCAAGTGGAAAGTGAGTGGTGATTCGGCAAGAGGTGAGATCTGTCCCCAGTTTGAAGACAATTTAACCTGCATATGGTGCACGATTGGTGCTATGGACCGGATGCACGTGCTGTGTCCCTCCCAGACTCGCGGTGGACACATCCGCAACAATAAACGGGGCTAGTTGGTTATTGGTTTCTACGACACATCGACCGTCGAGTCATGTAGCGTCGCCAATCTCTCACGCCGATTGGTCGCGGGCGAAGAGTGGCGACATGCGAGACTCTAACCCACAACCTTTAGATTGTGAGACGAGCAACCTACCCCTAGGCTACTCCTTCCCCCCCCAATAAACGGGGCTACTTCAGTCGAGTTTGCTCGACTATTTCAGCTTGCGCAACACAGCTGCAACCCCTGCTAAAATCAGCGGCACACTTGATCGATACTGTATTCCGCAGTTGTTCTGTTTCAAGCGACAAATCACACTCGCACACTGTTGCAGTTTAGGGGCGTATCGACTGCATCACACACACTAGCCGCGTGCCCGCCGTCTCACTGCGAGCATGTACGAGACATTGCAACCAGGCGCCGCCGCCTCACTGCCCGCACATGTGAGACGTCGCAATCACGCGACAGCGTATCACTGCGGGCGCGCGTGAGGAATTGCAATCATGCACCGCCATCTTGCTGTCACCTAAACGCATGTTCATATTGTCTACGAGCACCGGGTTAGACCGATTCAGACGTCGTTGACGTAGTCGGCCGGGTTTTTGCGGAGGAGGCGCTCGTACTCAGCATTCCCCCACGTGTACACCAGGTACCCGATGAGTATGGCTGCAACAGAAGCACGGTGTTGGTTGGTTATTGGAGTTTAGGGGCGCATCGACTACATCGGTCATGAGAAGCACGGTGTCTGTGTGAGGTGGTGGCGTGGTAGCCATCGATCCCGGACAAGGGTTGATTTGTACTGTGCAATCCTGGATGTGGAGAGGACAATTTTACGGTAATCGAATGCAGAGGGGGATCATCCTCAAACCTGCGACATTATAATCTCGTTTTGCGCCTTCCAGTAAGCCTTCAGCGCTTTATCACAGAGCAGCAGTCAGAAACACCACCATTCACCTCCAAATCTGGCAAATGAGGATAATTTTCTGTAGGAGATGATGTTCTGGGTGGCGATAATTCGAAGGCAGCCCATTCTTCCAACCCCGGTCTCGGAGCAGAAACACGCCTCTTTGTCGGAGCCAGACATTTCGATCGGGACATTAATATTCGATCAGTATGGGATGGGATGCCTCATTATTCTAAAGGGATGCCGCTGATTGGTACAAATTGAATGCTAATCAAATTCAGGACAGACATATAATGGCGATTACATATGTAACAATGGAAATAGATAAAACACGCTAATTACCATTATTTTTTTTTTCCTTTTCGGTGCCCGTGCCCCGACAAATTTTTCGCGATATGCTCTCCAATTTGTGGTTACGTGAGGAAAATTAAGAAAAACGTCTCCAAACATTTACGACAAAAGCTATCGCTATCCGAGATCAGAACGCAATTCGAAGGCGGGCCATGAGGGCTTTATGACCACATGGAGAACCATAACCACGAAACGCAAGATATTTGCATAAACCAAGAGTGACTGGATGACTTCGTTTTCTTTCAATTGTTTGTGCAGGATCTCCTGTCATTCCCCCAAAATTGATATGGCACTATCTACGACACAAAAAAGTATGTGTTCATGGTCTGCGATCACCGGCACCGTCAAGTGTTATTCAGTGGTATAGTCTCCCACATCCCGTATTGGCAGCAGAGTTGTGTTGGTTCCATTTTAAAGTTCACTGTACCAACCAGAACACGGCCAAATCAATGTTTCTTTATTACCCGTATATACATTTTGACTCCCACCCACCGCATGGAAACTCTGGCCGTTCCTGTATGAACGTACATACATGCCTTGTCAATACAATTACCTTATCTTTCACCAGTACCAAGTGCTAAACTGGGTAGTTTGCAACATCACGGCAACAGCACAGACACATGAAATGGTCACAGGTATTATGGTCACGTCATAACCGGTGTCACCGACAATGTCAGTTATCAGAGCGACTGAAAGAAATTCTACGTTACCCGCGAAGGGCACCGGACGCGAGAACGATCCCATATTGAAGCCGTCACGCGAGTTATAAGTAGCTCGGCATGCACCAAAACGTCGTAACACGTTATCATACTACCGTGGCATGACGACATTGGGAAGTGTTGCAGGTCCGGATTCCGTTGGATATCGATTTACCTTTTACGTTAATTTCGCGCGTTGATTGGTTGCGGGTAAAGTGACGACCGGTAGGACTCGGAGCCCAGAACTTTCGGCTCGGGGGCACGAGTTCTACCGCCAGACTACTCATAACGTACAGGCTGTGTAACTCACGTGGTCCCATGGTGAAGACGTTGCTACGGATTCTCCTCAGAACATTGAACGGTGCATTGGTGAGGCCGGCGAAAGCCCTCTGTTCGTGCGGCGACAGACGGTATGAGATGACGCCACGGGCCTTGTGTAAGTGTCCGAATCCCAGACCCATTTTACCGGCTGCAGGTACTGTTCAGAAACTGTGGACAGATGCAGAGTACAGCGTGATTCAGTGGGAGGTAGCACAGCTTTGCCCAGCAGCGGTACACCAGGTGATGATCTACCAGTCAGATGATACCTCCCCCACCACGAAGTAAACGAATACCTCCTCGTTCCCGAATGATGTCACCAGAATTCAAGAACACCCGGCTGGGCGCTGATGACCGGAGCAGTCGATGCGCCCCTAAGCCCAAATAGCCAACCAGGAACACCAGACGTCGAGTGGAGGCACAGTCATTAGAAAAACCTGCCTGGCTTTATTTTGCTTAACAAATTAAGCACTTCAAGCCGGCTTCCTACTCTTGTTTCATATATAATCCTATACTATATATCAAAATTATAAATTTTATATATATATATATATATATATATATATATATATATATATATATATATATATATATATATATATATATATTCGACTCGTATGCATTTTAAAGCAGTTGCTATTGAAATTTGGCAGTATAACGAATCCAAATTGAATTTACACCTACATTCGCCTTCATGAAGCAGAACATACAGGAGCACGAATTGACTCAAGCGACGATTTCCTTAGCCCTCATCGTTGGTTGGTTATTTGGGCTTCCGGGCTCATCGATTGCGTTGGTAATACAGCGCCCATTTAGCCCTCATAGTTTTGGTCGCGTCACTGGCCCAGAGGTATAGCCAATGGGACAATGGGTCCTCTTGAGCACCAGGCTCCTCGTCATGTTCCTAGGGACCTCTCGGGCTCCGGGACTCCTACACAATTTCAGAAGTCCATGTCAAGTTTGACATCGGTCCCAATGATCTCTTGCCAGTTGTGGGACCTAAAAGGGTAGCTGAAAGACCGAATGGGACCCTGCAAACATGGCGCCAACATGGGCACCTGAGAGACACAGACATTAAGGCCAAAAAGAGCATAAAAGGTCACAGGCTCAAAACATGCCATCTATTAAGTTTTTTTTTCTTTTGCTGAAGCCACAAAACAAAGATGAGTAAATCTGGACAGTTTTGAAATATGCAATACACCTTGGGAAAATCGCGCCTTCATCACAGTCTCAGCCACACCAAGCTTGAGAACAATTCTCCACCCATGATTCCTCCCCATATTGCTTTGTTCCCCAGACTCCCTGTCAGTGATGCATTATTCATGGTATAGGGAAGAAAATACCACTTTCTGACCACTCAATTGACATCCTTCTCCAAGAAGTATCCATATCCTGCTCCTGGATGCTCCTTTTGAAGTTTGTGCATTTCCTTTGGCTCAAACTTGAGCCCGAATGACATCAAAATCACTTTAATGGACACTAACTTCATGGCAAAATTTGACATTCTACTGTGCTCGTTTCGACATCTCACACCTAACAAGAAAAAAACATTATTTTAACCCTGCTCCCTGCTCTTTTCCAGACTTCTCGATTCTTCCCTGGGCCTAGGAAGGAATTATGATTCATAATGATGGAAAGGGTGTCTGAAAGTTACAGGCATAATTATAAGTAGTCTGGAGAAGAACCAGGCTTTGGAGATGAACAGCAGTGTATGGGGAGTAATGCAATGGTTTGGGGAGGAATGGAAGAATCTGTGGTTTTGAGAAAGGAGGAAGTTTGGGGAGGAACCAGGGTGTCTATGAAGGAATGGAGGACAGGGAGAAATAAGGGAGACTGAGGATGAATAGGGGAGTTAAGGGAGAAAAGTCATAGTCTGAAAAGGAATTGGTGAGCCTGGGGAGGAAGGGATGGGTCTGGCAAAGAACTGGAAGGTCTTTGCCATACCCATCCCTTCCTCAGTTTGAAGGACTGAGTTTGAACGACATCCCTTTCTCAGTGTGAAGGACAGTTTGGTGATGAATCATATGAGAAGAATGGAGGTGTGTGGGCAGAAACTGGAGCATGTTTGGAAGTCTAGGGAGGAATGACAGTCTGAAAAACAGCATCTGAGGAGGAACTGTGGTTCCAGGGATTTGGGAAATGGGGATGATGAGAGGAACCTGAGATGAAACCATGAACTCAGGTTCTGGGAAGAACTCAGCAATATAGAGATGAACGAAGAATTACGACGGAAATCGAGTCAAGAAGTTGCAGGTATAATTTTGAGTAGTCTGGAGGGGAACAAGACTTTAGGGAGGAACAGGGGTATATGAGGAGGAATGGAAGAATCTAGGGAGGAACTTAATAGTCCTGGCAAAAACTGAACAGTGGGGAGGAAGTGAGGGGTCCTGAGAGGAATGACCAAACTTGGGGAGGAAGGGATGAGTCTACAGGGACTATGGGAATCTGGGGAGGAATGGAGAATCTGAAGAAAACTGAAAAGAAACGGTGAATCAAGACAGGAGCCTTCAAGACTCACTCCTTCCTACTCAAGCTCCAGTATTCTTCCCCACACTCCTCTATTCATCTCCAGTCACCAATTTTCTCCACTCTTGCATGCATCTACAGATGATGTGTTCATACACACATTACTAAATTCATCCCCATTCCAAACTGTTCCATCCACAGACCCATCCTTTCCTATCCAGACTCCTCCATTCTTCTCATACTCCCCAGACTACTCACCAGAATGCCCATCCCTTCCCAGGTTCCCCATTCCCCCAGGCCAATCCCTTACTCCTCCAGACTCAGCAGTTCTTCACCATTCCTTTCCAGATGCCATTGTTGCTTCACAGACCCCTCAGTGCATCCACAGACTTGTCAGTTCCTCCCAAGAATTCTCCATTGACCCAATTTTTCCTGAAGCTTTGTTGTTACTTCCCAAAAGCATCTCAATTACTCCTTACTCCAACTCATCTCCTCTTACTCAATTACTCCTTACTTCCAACCAACTCATCCTTCCCAGATATTTTCCAGACATCCCCATTCCTACCCAGACTCCCTGGTTCCTGCTGACTCATCCATTCCACCTCTGACTCCCTTGTTCCTGCACAGACTCCTCTTCTCTTCCCTGGACCCTTCAATTCCTCTCCAGGCTCCTTCACCTCTGAAACTCTTCAGTTACCAGCAAACAGGTTCCACACCAATTCCATATATGTACTCCATTGTTTAACCCTTGGGGACATTACCACCTCCCAACCCAAGATTCTGCTGTTCCTCTGGAGGCATCCCACATGACATCAGACTCATTCATTCACTTTTATATTTCTCAGCATATTTATAGAATTTTGAAATTACAGATCAGATACCTCCATTCATACTTTCTTGAACCCTGGCAATGTTATTAAAATTTCCAGTCTCTTCATGGCTCTAAACTTCTGATACTGCATTTTTTCAAAACAAAGTAATTGTTTGGAAATTTTCCAATACAAATTATTTGCTTTTTTGCATGGAAGATTGGTGAGCTTAGGTTAGGCCATGCTAATTTTTGGTTGATTGTGAACATTACTTTTTATGCTATATTATCAAACTCCAAGGTACATTGGCGGGATTTAGGTGTTACTTTTCTTCCAAACTGAAAAGTACACATTTGCAGGAGAAATAGTCACATCATGTTCAGCACCTTCATAAACACTGCATTAGAAAAAGATTCCAATATTATATATCCTATCAGAAATCATCCTAGCAATTGGCAGGTTTTAGATGACCTTTTACATTGACACCAACCAATATTTTGAATTTTGAGCAACTTTAAGACCTGTATGCCAATATTAGCAGCCAAAGCCTGCTGGAGCAACATGACATGAAATTTGTATTCAAAAGGCTAGTCCAGTGTAGCAAAGCACCTAGATACCTAGGTATAATTGGTGTCACAAATAGCTTGGCAGTCAGCTGGGCATTCTTGCACCTGAATCTCCTGCAGGGGTATAGTATAGGTGTCATGGGAAACAGCATACCTGTGCTGGATATTCAGGTCCCAGGATACTAAGCCATACTACCAAGCTATTTGTGATGCCAATGGTGCCTACTTAGGGAAAGAGGGGGGTTCCAAACACTTAGGGAAGCATGAAACAAATAGTTCTACTGCTGCCAGGGTGGGAATTAAGGCACTTTTTAAGAGATTTCATCTCTTAAAACATTTGTGCACTCCGGATTCATACTGGATAGAATGGGCTCCACATGCACTCCAACACAAACATGCAGAAGGAACAAAAATACCACTAAAAATTTAATACCAGATTGAAGAAAATATCCACCAAACATGTTATTCTACTTACGGTTACCAAATAACTACACTTTTCGTACCATCAAGCACACAGACAGCAACCGAACACACACACCACACGAAACCACAATCAGCGGAAATGCAGACGACAACACGCCAAACTTCGCGCCTGCGCACTGAATATAGTGGCCTCCAGTTGCTACGAATTCGGCTGGTGCATCTCCAGAAACCTGCTTTCGAGCCACCCTATAGTGGGAAAAACTGACTGTTTTAAGAGTCGCTTCTGGAGTGCAGCGGAGGCTGCCGATCGGAATTTGCTGCATTAACATTTTCTGTTACGAAAACTGTTTTTCAACCAATCAATGCAAGGTATTTTTTAAATGACGTCATAACCAGTAGCAACTTTGAACACATGTTTTGAACACTTAACAGTGCCATGCTGCAAACACAAGACCTTGACTAATCCTTTGCACACCACTGTCGCTTCCGACTGTGTGTGAGGTGGTGGTGGTGTCAGGCCAGTATCACACAGGGAATTGGCTGCGTATGTAGGTAGGTGTGCGCTCTGAGCTGAGGGTGAAGCGTGTTTTGTGTTTTTCATTTTGCCTAGCATTGTGCTGAGACCAACAGTGAAAGGAAGGCACATTGCTCCTGTGAGTTGTGAGAGACAAAGCTGAGCTGATCACAACTCCCTGTCTTGTGGTGCCATCCATTGCTCACTTCTTTGTTTCTATGCTTTGATGTGAGCAAAAATGATGATGTGTATTACTTATGCATATTACGTAGACACTGACTATGATTTTCTCGTCGGTTACCGGCAAATAGATTCCATGCATGGAAAATAATATGTGCATGAAAATGCACTCTGGAAGAAATCAGTTTGCGCTCCGACTCCAAACCTGGAAAGCAAGTTTCCCACCATGACTGCTGCTCCTGTATGCCTGAACCAGTAATTGTGCTGTGCTTACTAGACTTTTGTTTGCCGCCAGCTCCAAGGTGGAAGCACGCGCCCCGAGCTCCAGGTTTCCAGATAAGTCGCTGCAGAACAGGGCAGTACCTAGTCTAAGCTGTGGATAGGTGCTTAGCAATTACTTCTCTTATTATATTTCATTAGGTTTTATCTTATAAGCATTTTCGTAGCACGCAAACTATACTATATTAACCTAGCGACGCCGCAGGACGCCATCTTTGGCTTCGGCGTGTTCTCGACTCTTCGATTTCTGTAGTAGGAGATATTACAAGTGTGTAGATTTGATAAGTACATTAGACAACATTCATACTATCCTAACATACTTTATTTATTTTTGGTGTGCATAGTGTGTTTGGTGTTGAAGTTTAAGATAGTTTAATTAGTAGTAAGTTGGGGGTATTCATAAGTGCTGTGTGACTGTTCATTTTCTGTCTAGCCATAAGTGATATCAAAGGGATATTTATATAGTTGTCTACTTGTGAGGAAGACAATTAGATTAGACATCTTGTTTAGTTATTTAATTTATTTAAAAAACAAAACAAAACAAAAAAAACAAACAATTGTTTAATAGTTTCTGCTTTTCTTGAGGCACTCAGATATTTAACTGACAGTATAGGAGGTAGCGCTTTATAGTGAATGATAGTTAGCTTTTTTGTCGGTTGTTTAGCAAGTGTGTTTGGTGTTGAAGTTTAAGATAGTTTAATTAGTAGTAAGTTGGGGGTATTCATAAGTGCTGTGTGACTGTTCATTTTTCTGTCTAGCCATAAGTGATATCAAAGGGATATTTATATAGTTGTCTACTTGTGTGGAAGACAATTAGATTAGACATCTTGTTTAGTTATTTAATTTATTTAAAAAGAAAAAAAACAAAAAAAAAAAACAATTGTTTAATAGTTTCTGCTTTTCTTGAGGCACTCAGATATTTAACTAACAGTATAGGAGGTAGCGATTTATAGTGAATGATAGTTAGCTTTTTTGTCGGTTGTTTAGCAAGTTAATTTAGCAAGTTAATTTGAATCTAAATCTAGGCATAAGCTGCAGCGTTTAGGATGGTTTCGACCAGGATGCAGGCACTAGAGGAAGAAATTAGGACCCTTAAGGCAGAGGTTTCCAACCTCAAGGCTGCCCTTGTTGCACAGGGTAGGCAAGATAAAGCAACAAGGGGTCAATCCGTAGCAGGGACATCATATGCCCAGGTGGTCGCAGGCCACCAGGTAGCTGAGGTTTCCCTACTGTGGAGGTGGCTGGGATCTCTCAAGAGGGAGTGTTAATAGTGTTAATAGTGAACAGAGGAGGGTAGTTCTGGTAGGTCACAGGAGGGAAGTGGCATGAGGTCAGGGGTGGAGGATTTGGAGACGCGAACCTAAGGAAAGGGTCAGTGAGTGGCAGGTGGCAGGTGGTAGGAGCGGGAGGAAGTGTAGCCGACCGGCCCAGCGGGCAGGCATAGTAACAGCAAATATGTTCCAGGCATTAGATGACTGCCCCCAGGATAGCAGTAGTAAGGAGTCAGTGCTGGTCATAGGAGACTCCGTGTGCGTCATTTAGAGCGGGTATTTTGTAAAGGTAGGAGGGACAGGAGGTGCATCACCAGGCCTGGTGCCAAGGTGAAGGACCTGGTAACTGCGGTGGCACAGGTCACCAGTGATCACCAGTTTAACACAGTCATAGTGCATGTAGGGTAAATAACATAGGTCATACTAGGAGCGAGGAGCTTCTCGGGAGTACAGGGCCCTTCTGGCCACCCTGAAGGGTACCAATAGAGTGCTTGTAACAGGAATTTGCCTAGGGCCAGAGCCCCCTGAGTGGAGCTCTAGGGCACTGGCAGCTAACACCAGGGTAGGAAAGCTCTGCCAGGAGCTAGGTTTTACATTTGTAGACGAGTGGAGCAGGTTTATGCATCGTGGGACCCTATCAGAAGGATGGCCTGCATTTTTCTGAGAAGGGGGTCCATGTGTTAGGCAAAGTATATGAGCATGTCCTTCAGGGAAACTAGGAAATGGGGTGGGAGGGATGAAATTGCATTGCCAACTCAGGAATATTCCAATAGTGTCAGCCAAGGCAATAGAACCTCAAAGTCGCAAATAGGACAGCAGCAACTCAAGGGACAGAGTTATAGTTCATCTAGTGATAAAAGAACTCCTCAATATGAAAAAGCCAAAGGTGGTTATGGAGCATTTGTTAAGTGTATGATGTTTAATGCTCAGAGTATCCGTTCCAAATTTGATGAGTTCAAGTGTTATGTTGCGAGGAGAAACCGGATTTTGTTTGCATTACGGAGGCATGGGTCAGTGAAGGATATTTTGGAGATAACTTACAGGACTATGAGATCCAGGGATACAATATGTTTTCGTGCAATAGGGGTCCAGCAATGAAAGGGGGTGGTGTAATGCTCTATGTGAATAGCTTATTCAGTTCTCAAAAAGTAGCAGGTGGGGATAAAAATGTGTCTGTGGAGTCCATTTGGCTTATGTCACTGTGGGAAAAGGCAACAGCAATACTCTTAGGATAGGAGCTTTCACCGATCAGGAACCCTGCCACATTCTCAGCAACTGGAGCTTGACAAGGTGATTTGTGAGGAAATCAGTAGAAACTTTAAGAGGAAGTGCCTTATTCTCGGTGACTTTAATCTAAAAGGTTATGAAAATGCTGGTGTTGGCTCCCCACATGCAAAATGTTCAGGAAATGCCTGAGAGGACCTGTTCTTACACCAGTTTGTATCGGAACCTACCAGGCATGGTTCATTCTGGACCTTGTATTCTCGGATTTAAGTGACTTGGTTCAAGACTTGACTGTAGGCGAAACTCTGGGAAAAGTGACCAAACATAGTTAGATTCAAGGCACATGTGGAAACTATCAAGGATAATTTGGTAAAGGTTCCAAATTTCAACAAAGCAGACTTTAACGGCATGAGAGCGGCTTTAAGTGCCATCAGATGGGAAGAAGAATTCTCCAATTTAAATGCCAAATGTGGGAAAAGTTCAAATCTTACTTAAAGGAAACCAATTAGACATGTCCCCCAAAACAAAGACCAAAAGGGTAGGAAACCAGCATGGCTTACACCACGGATAAAACAATTAGGGCTAAGAAAACTCATTTAGAGTTTTTAAAGAAGCCTCAAATGTCATTAATCTAAAGGCGTATCGAAAACTAGAGACACTGTAACAAAAACCAGAGCAGCAAAGCACAAAGGACTGGATTTAGCTAGAAACTGTAATGGGGACAGTAAAAGTTCTTAGTTTCTACAAGCGAGTAAAGTTTCTAACACAATTGGTCCACTGGAGTAAACGACTACATTGGGGAGGATAGTGAGATGGTTAGGAGCTGAGCAAGCAGTTCAAATCAGTGTTTACATTGGAAATATACCAATCTGCCGACCGTACACCATAGTTCAGATACATGGGATCTGACAAATGATGTTGATTTCATTGGTAGTGATGTTGTTTACAATCATATCAGGAAAATAAAGCCAAATAAGGCAGCAGGACCTGATGACATTTATCAGGTGTTCGGAAACAAAAGGAACGGCATTCCACTTAGTATAATATTTTGTAGATCAGTTTCACATAATGAAATTCCAACCGATTGAAAAGGCAAATGTAGTTCCTATTTTCAAGAAAGGAGAAAGAGGAAAGTAAAACTATAGGCCAATAAGTCTCACATCCCTAGTCTGCAAGGTACTCAATCAATTATCAAGGATAGAATAGTTAGTTATCTGGAAGGTAGCAGATTGATTCAAGATACTCAACATGGATTTAGAAAAGACGATCGTGTCTCACAAACCTCTTGGACTTTTGAACTTCGCCACAGAACAATTTATCAGGAAATCAGGTTGATGTAGCATATCTGACTTTAGTAAGGCCTTGACAAGGTACCCCATAAACGGTTAATGATACAGCTCAGTCCATGGTATTGCAGGTAGCATCTTAAAATGATAGAGTTGTGGCTTTCAGATAGACAGCAAAAGTGATGCTAAATGGTACAAAGTCATCAGCAAAATGTTCTTAGTGGAGTCCCCCAGGGGTCAGTACTAGGCCATTACTGTTCATTATATTTGTAAATAACATGAAAGTGGCCTAAGCAGTAAGTTTAATTCAATGATTGAAGGTCTTTAGGCAATAACAGGTCAGGATAGCATATCTCGCCAAAAAGACTTAACAACTGAAGTGGTCCGAAAACAAAAAATTTAACTTGATAAGTCAAAATCATGCATGTAGGTAAGCAGCATAAAGGCTCCATACTATGGGGCCAAGTCTATCAGTGACCAACAGGAAGGATTTAGGTGTTATTCTAAACACAAAATGGGGCATCAGAACAACCAAGAAGCCAAAAACACATGCCGCAATAAAAGGACAACAAGAGTGTCAGGAAGCTACGTGCAACGTCAGGCCACATTAATACGCATCCAAGCTGGTCTCCAGCTAAAAAAATTGTTGGCTTTAGAGAGATACAAACACAAATGTTAAGCATAACAACCGCATAGAGGAAAGATAAAATAATATGTTTTCACTAATATAGAAGGCGAGAGGAGATCCATCGAGGTCTTTAAATTGTCAAGTCGAGAGGATACCGGGAAATGTTGAATTAACAAAATGATGCATAGACACAAAAATGAACAAGCTATCCATATTCAAACAGTTCCTTTTAATTCAAATCCTCTAACCACTCACAATGAGCAACCTTAAAACAGATAAACAGATACATACTTTGTAGTGGTGTGCCATATGGTGAACACAAAAAATGTTGTGCAGGATTAACTTGTTGTAGCTATTGTGGTATAAGCTATTAGTGCACAGTAAAAAATGCTGGTATAATTGAGAAAAAATATTTAAAGTCACTTCCTTATGGTTGCATTAAGTCTTAAGGTCTTGGAAGCCTAAAATGGTGCCTGCAAACTTCACTAGCTCCATACACAAAAATACAGATGGAATAACTATGCCATCAGACCTTAATATTTTAGTAGACAGGTCCATCATTGATGAATACCACCATCTTTTTGTTATTTATGTGCTGAACATGATATGGAAGACATCCAAAGGTAGCTGTTCGGGGAACAGACCATGTTCAGATGCACCACCTCCTCCCCTACCCGCATACGACCTACTTACTACCTGCCCGAAAACAAATACTTCATTCCAGTTTGATCTGTGTAGCAACGAAAGAAAGAATAAAAGAAGGAACGCATCATCGCATGAGAAGCCAAATAATGATTGAACAGTTACCATAAACTCCAATGTGCATAACTCCGGACCCCAAACAACCACTCACCCCTTCGTGAAAAACAATGAACTCCACCTTCTTAGCGGCGGTGCGCAACGACCATAACAATAAGAAGAAAAACTTCACCAATTGAAATAGAGATGTCTCATTGAGGGTTATTCAGAACACTCAAAAGGGCAGAATGAAAAATAAAATCCCAATTATAAAAAACCTACAAATATCAAAGCGCAAAGAATAAACATCAGATACTTACACATTATAAAGTCCAAAAATTAAACATCTAACCATTCTAAAAGTCCAAGATCAGAAAGTCCAAAACGAAGCATCTCAGTAACATGCCGATGTCGGTCTCCTGTCGGCATGTGTCGGAGCGAGCTCGGCATCTCGTAAGCGGCATGCCGACATCGGGCCGCTCTCGGCCCGACATGGACAAACTGGTCTGGAATGTATCATATGTCTGGTTGAGTTCGGCATATTAACCCACCCCGTTTCTCTGGTCAGATCCTCACACCCCGTCTCGGGGGGGGGGAGGGGCGGATAGTAACCCCCTCTAAAATACAAACTAAGCGTCGCATTAAAATGAAAGAAGTGTCATCGGAAAGTGCTCAACGAGTAGGGCCCGGGTCAATCCCCCCAAAATAATTTACCCAAAAAGTGACGTCACTAGGGGAGCTTGATTTTTATGACTTCACGACTTACATTATGTTTTGGCTCTGGGAGTTCATTTCAGAGAATATTTGAGAGAAAAAAATGTTTGGAATCATAAAAGGACAGCGAAATCGACCAGGACAAACACATTTTTTGCCACCCGAAAATCAACTTTTTTAATTTCAAAATTTTGAGTTCTCAGGTTTTCATCAATTTTACTTTTCCAATGGGTAGAGTAGACCGAGAAACGTTGTTGGAAGTCAACGTGCTCTAATAAAAATGTCTATTTTACCCAGAATCTTCAATTTGAACTCTAGTATAAGCAACCTGGCATATGAGGAAAGATTGAAGAAATTGAATATGTTTTCACTTAAATATAGAAGGCTGAGAGAACTCATCGAGGTCTTTAAATGTGTTCATGGTCTGGAGAGTGGATATATTGGGGGAAATGTTTGAATTTAACAGAAATGATTCAATTAGAGGTCATACATTCAAAATTAAAGTTAACCACAGCAGAACAAGGTTAAGACAGACTTTCTTCACAAACAGGGTAATAGAACACTGGAACCCGCTTCCAGAAACCATTGTCAGTAGCAGCACATTGAACATCTTTAAAAAAAGCATAGACAATCATTATAAAAATAGAGAAGTTGCTTTTCAGTATTACAGGGAGGGCTGATTGACAGATTTGGTGGGCAACTGGTTGAGTGTACAGAGTGCAACCAAGAAGGGCTCTTGTGGCTCATAGTTGCGCTAATCTTTTATGTCTTTATGTCCTTATGTCTTTATGTCTAATAGGCAAATATGCAAAATTTATAAGTAGTCAAAAACTGAAAAAAAGAGAAAAATTCTTCTCATACGTTTTGTTGTATCCCTAAAGATAAGCAAACACTGGAAGTTCCATAAAAATATATATTCGTTAACACTCGCACGTCCGGCGGCCCGCGCCAACTTCGCATGTCCGGGGGGGGGGCAGATGTCTGCCCCTAAGGTCTCTGGAACTATGCTAGCTAGCTACAAACGGAAAACAGCGTTGGATGGCTGGTGACGGGCTCTATCGAAAGTGTTTCGGTCATTTTTTCGCTCAGGTCAACATTCAGGTCACTGGGCCATCATAAGTCAAATTCGACCATATCAGGCGGGACTCAGATATTTACACATATCTCAGCACCTGTAGCAGATAGAAACAAACGGCGAACGCTATTCGACAGTCCTTGAAATGCGCTACCGACAATAGGCGGTGTAATTTAAGGTCAGGTCAACCGAACCTCAGGTCAAGGTCATGAAGTCATGACCTCAGGTCAAGGTCACGAATTCGCCTACGGATGTCATGTGATGTATCAATCGTCACGTCGTGGCGATACAAGCACAATGACGGTAAGTTCAGCCTTCTAGCTCAATGCAGTGCGATATAATGTGCAGAAATGTTTAGTGATCTCAGGTGACCTCAGAGTCACTGAGCAAAAATGTCAGCGGTAACATTGAGCATAGCTTCCATCTACATGCCATAACCGTTGTGAGGTCGTTCCGAGCGTAAATATGTAACCAGGAAACATTTGTGTATTTTACCATAGCACTATAATGGGGAAGCCATGACTGCGACCTGACCGAAGGTGAATGCTACGAAAAAAAACGATATACATATTATGGTCCCTGATGAGATCATGACATGTTTTAAGTTTGAAATCAACCGCACAATTATTGTGGAAGTTATGCCACCTAGAACTCCGAGTGTAGTTGGGTCACTTCGCCTGACCTGGTGACCTGACCTGAGATGACCCATGATTAAAAATGTATTAGGATATGCGGAAAAGACCAGTGAACAGCTATGCGAGGTTTGGCCTTGCTAATCCGATTAGTTTGACGGCCAATGAGGATAAACCGGAGTGGGGCAGATATCTGCCCCCCGGACGTGCGCGCGTTAAAGCGTGACGACTGTTCGAACTTTTTTGCAGGTGACCTCGCGTGACATAGATTAACTCGTTCACCCTAGATGACCGGACTTGAAAAGCTTGCCATAACATGCTAAATTGATGTGGGAAAAGATATCCCAAATTTAGGCGCGCTACCACGCGCCGTTCGTACACTATCCGCGAAGAACCTGAGGAGGCGATTGAAGACCCCCCCCCCCTCGGTACGGCGCGGGTTAATAGCAGACAGCCGACGTTGGCCCGCTGTCCAACATTTCACTCCCCAGGTAACAACGGACCGATAGCGTCCAGACAGCAACACATCTTCTCGACAGCGCCCCACGCCGGCTACATGTCGGTTGATTGTCGGCTGAATGTCGGCATGGACAGACATTCCACTCCCTGGCTGACAGCTGGCCGCTAGCGTCCGACATCGGCCTAATGTAGGGCAGAGTATCGGGCCGACGTCGAGGCGCTGTCGACATGTTCATTGAGATCCAAGCGCCAAATAAAAAAGTTCAAACAGCAATTCATACCTTCCTCGCTGGGCGAATATTGATCTACTCTGTTGCATGAATATCGAGTGCTGCGAGGTGCGCATTACAAGTGATCATCGGATGTGGCAGTGGCGGGACTTTTCGCCATTGGGCAGTCGGGTCTGGCTGAGTATGTCCGAGTCGCACACTCCTATTGTGCGGTGAGTTTGAAACAGGAGATCCTGGTTAGTGCTAACGGACGGGTTGACAACGGCAACTGCCGTGGTTATGTATTATGTTTTGGCCTTGTCGATTGATGCTTCAAGCCCATTGTCATGGTGCGTGGAACACGTGAATAGTGCAATCCGAGCAGGGTTACGTCAACATCAATGTAATTTTTTGTGTACACATTGACTATTTTGAATGCTTCTATATCACTCTCAGCCACCTGTGTTTGACCCATATTCGTTGACATCGGGTTATAGGTACCAACATACTCATCATGTTTATGATCGTAGCGGATTCGAGATGATGATTCACGAGCATTCCGTAGCTCAATTCCAGATAGAAGGATTCTTATTACCTATTATGCACTATGTTGTGCAGTCGATGGCAAACATTGGATGCTATGACGCGCACCCGTATCAATCGCACAAACAACCAGTAGTTGAAGCTTATGCAGTTATATGCATTTTCGATGGCCATGCGCAAAAGCCAAGGTCACCATATTTAAAAGGTGTAAATATATCAACTAATGTGCGTTGATTGATACATATTTCATGTATTTCGAATCGGTAGTTTCAGAACACATGTGCGAGCAAACAACCTTTGAAAAAGAGTTATGGGCGTTTTTGATGACCTTTACCTGAAGTCAAGGTCGCAACATTGAATATTCCCACGTCCCAATCAGCGATTTTATTGGACTGAACGGCTCCTTTGCTTAGACAGCTCGGGAACAAATGAGTTAAATTTGGGTTAGCCCAAGAACTCTATCACAGGTGTTCTGGATTTCATCGGACAAACCACAGTTGATCCATTATTCGGACAAAGTGTGGTTTTCCCATTTTGTGCCCAAGCGGCCTAACTTGGGTTAAGCTCCGGCAAACCTGAGCACCGCTAAAACCCTAGCGAAGTTGAGCTTGTCCGCTTTATGCCTGGTCGTAATGAGGGATTGTGTCTCTGTTCCCTGGATCCCTGGAGGATTTATTTTTGAAGATATTTTGGAAATTTGCAATGTGTTGCAATCATAAAAAGCGTGCGTTCAGCTTCAACTTGAAAAACAATTTGAAATCACTGGGCTGGTTATGACTCATCACCCGATGCCCAATCCTCATAATGTGAAATAATACTTTATCGATTTATTTTTGTTTACATGTGTGATAAAATACGTCCTTTTATGCTATCCCTGACTTGCGATATAACAACTACTTTTCCTATTTCGCAGGAAGTACCTACCTGGGAAGTGGCGACTTGCACGTAATTTACCATATCAGGCATATGGGGCATATGACACGTCCGTGAAGTTAGCGACTTATTCAGCGACGGATTCAGCGACGGATTCAGATTTCCTTCAAAACCGGTGTATAGGTCAAATATAGCACGCTGAGCACGAATATGACCTTCATTTGGCCGGTCAAGGTCAAATTCGAGGTCAAATTCAAGGTCAAAGGAAGGGGTACCGCATAACGTCCCGAATTTACCGCACGATTGTCTCAAATGGTGCCAGATGATAGCCAGGCCGAGCAGCGCCGTCAAGACCACCCGACCTTGACCTGGGAGTCAAATTCAAGGTCAAAGGACGGGTACCGCATAACGTCCCGAATTTACCGCACGATCGTCTCTAAATTAGTGTCAGATGATAGCCAGGCCTGATGTCTAGCGTCCGTCAAGATGACCTGACCAATGACCTTGACCTTGGGGGTCATATTCAGGGTCAAAGTACGGGGTACCGCATAACGTCCCGAATTTACCGCACGATCGTCTCTAAATTGGTGCCAGATGATAGCCAGGCCTGATGTCTAGCGTCCATCAAGGTGACCTGACCCATGACCTTGACCTTAGGGGTCAAATTCGTTAGCGACTTATTCAGCGACGGATTCAGCGACGGATTCAGATTTCCTTCAAAACGGGTGTATAGGTCAAATATAGCACGCTGAGCACGAATATGACCTTCATTTGGCCGGTCAAGGTCAAATTTGAGGTCAAATTCAAGGTCAAAGGAAGGGGTACCGCATAACGTCCCGAATTTACCGCACGATTGTCTCTAAATTGGTGCCAGATGATAGCCAGGCCTGATGTCTAGCGTCCGTCAAGGTGACCTGACCCATAACCTTTGACCTTGGGAGTCAAATTCAAGGTCAAAGGACGGGGTACCGCATAACGTCCCGAATTTACCGCACGATTGTCTCTAAATTGGTGCCAGATGATGCCAGGCCTGATATCTTGCGTCCGTCAAGGTGACCTGACCCATGACCTTTGGCATTGGGGTCAAATTCAAGGTCAAAAGACGGGGTACCGCATAACGTCCCGAATTTACCGCACGATCGTCTCTAAATTGGTGCCAGATGATAGCCAGGCCTGATGTCTAGCGTCCGTCAAGGTGACCTGACCCATGTCCTTTGATCTTTGGGGTCAAATTCAAGGTCAAAGGACGGGGTACCGCATAACGTCCCGAATTTACCGCACGATTGTCTCCAAATTGGTGCCGGATGATAGCCAGGCCTGATGTCTAGCGTCCGTCAAGGTGACCTGACCCAGACCTTGACCTTGGGTAAATAAGGTCAGGCAAACGTCCGATCCGCACATCGTCCAAATATGTCAGAGATAGCCAGGCCAGAGCGCCGTCAAGACCACCAGACCTCGGGTCATACAGGGCAAACGGACAAACGTCCCGAACCGCACGATCGTCTCTAAATAGTGTCAGAATACCAGGCCGATGCTAGCGCCGTCAAGGGACCTGACCAATGACCTTTGACCTTAGGGGTCAAATTCGTTCAAGGTCAAATTAGACATCAGGCCTGGCTATCATCTGACACTAATTTAGAGACGATCGTGCGGTAAATTCGGGACGTTATGCGGACCCTGTCCTTGACCTTGAATTTGACTCCCAAGGTCAAAGGTCATGGGTCAGGTCACCTTGACGGACGCCAGACATCAGGCCTGGCTATCATCTGGAACCAATTTAGAGACGATCGTGCGGTAAATCGGGACGTTATGCGGTACCCCGTACTTTGACCCTGAATATGACCCCCAAGGTCAAAGGTCATTGGTCAGGTCACCTTGACGGACGCTAGACATCAGGCCTGGCTATCATCTGACACTAATTTAGAGACGATCGTGCGGTAAATTCGGGACGTTATGCGGTACCCCGTCCTTTGACCCTGAATATGACCCCCAAGGTCAAAGGTCATTGGTCAGGTCACCTTGACGGACGCTAGACATCAGGCCTGGCTATCATCTGGCACCAATTTAGAGACAATCGTGCGGTAAATTCTGGACGTTATGCGGTACCCCCTTCCTTTGACCTTGAATTTGACCTGGAATTTGACCTTGACCGGCCAAATGAAGGTCATATTCGTGCTCAGCGTGCTATATTTGACCTATACACCGGTTGTGAAGGAAATCTGAATCCGTCGCTGAATCCGTCGCTGAATAAGTCGCTAACTTCACGGACGTGCATATGACGCGGTTAAATATGAGAACTGGATGTTTCTTAGAACAGCTACAACCCGAAAGATAGCATAGAAGAAGCAAAATATTAGACAGCCAGATAGAGTTTAGCACATTTGACAGCACATTTGATCCATTATATTGTACCTACCTGCTGTTATTCCGGTCTTCTCGTTCGAACAAACCTCGCTTATTCGCATGTGGCCGGGTTTTGCTCCCAGCATTGCATTTGCCCGCCCATGTGAGCTGGCTTCTTTCATTAGACAGTTGCATAGTCTCACACCCTCAGTACGACTTCAATATTGATAATCCTCGTAGCAAATGTGTGTCTGTGATGATACAGGCACCACGTGTGCATCTGCAAGGTTTTCATTTGACATTGATGTCGAGGGGCCCAATTCATTTCCGACAACGTTTGTTCTGCTACTTGAGTTTAGAAGCGCTAAAGCGCTACGAGACATGGATCGAGATCCCATTTACATCGTTCAGAACGGCTGCGTTATTCCACCCCATACATACTCTTACTAGTAGGGCACTGGAACTGGTATCGGGGTTGAGGTTACATGGTTTAATATGATCAGTTACAGGGTTGTGATATGGTCACATACATGCATTTATACATCGTAGTGTCATAGTCCGGTTACTGGTGAGTAGCAACAGCAGACGCAAATGACGGTGGCGTTCCTAAATACTTCTGAGTTGTGTGTTATACGCCATAAGATTAATAAAGGCAGAGTGGTGGTCTCATTCTTTTCATCAGGGAATTTTACAACAATCATCACACCTCCACATTCTCATGTCAGATGACCAACATGTGAAGGTCAGAAAGAGCCTGATTTGATTTAGATTGCCATATGTGCTACACTTAGCTCAGATCCACAGGTGTCTCTCAGGCAGCGTCTATCTTACGTGGTTACGCTCGCTGTTCAGACAGAGTAGATTTACCTGACAACTGCACTTGTCAAAAATTAAATTTGATCATTATTCTCACCATCAAGAAAAAACGCATATATATATATATATATATATATATAAATATACATTTATATATATACACATATATACATATATATATATATTAGGGTGTCACGTTGGACCTTTTTTTGGAAATTGCACTTTGCTTAGTGAAATTATCGTGCAGATCACCTTAAAAAAACATGTGGTCGAAACCAACTCGAAATCAAACAATAAACAAAATATGCGACAGGCCGATAAAGAAACAAATTTGCCGGGCGCCCGGCGTTGAAGTCTCCAGTGATGGCGCTCCGTTGCGATTGGCATCTAACACCACGCGTCCGGCCACCGTCGGAGCGCCGCCGCGGCGCTGTGACGAAAAAGGCGGCAGTCGGTGCTGTGGATGACTGATGAATGGATTCTGGTGATGAAGCTCATTAATAAAACTCAATGAAAGTGTTTAGTGGGGTAAAAGGCTTTTGATAAGCACCAGTCGCTTAATAAGTTGCCTGGATATCTGACGCATGAAAGAAAGGTTCACTTTACGTCGCTTGTTCATTCCATTTTCAATCAGTAGATCTATCGGCGTATAATGCTAATATTTTCACTTTTGAAAGCATGAACATCTTCAAAATTCCTCGTCTGTTTACATCGAAGACCAATTAAATCATTCTGAGACACTTGATATCTTATTGTTATGACAAATACACCAGGCGAAATCGGCATCATGCTCCGTTCCACTACAACCGAAGGAGACGGGCATACAGCGACGTCACCTTTTGTACGAGCGGCCACATTTTTTGTACGAACTATCATTTTATAGCTGTACTACTTGTCTACATGCTCGACAGAAAACCCGACATGAAATCCTTTTTGCTGCTGATCACTGGCATTGCTGATCTGTGTTTCAACTTCGCTACAATGTAACCGTGGCGGGCCTATTCACCAATTACCTTCAAAGACGCCTCGGTCACCACGTTCACCATCCGTTCCACCGTCTGACTGTGCACGGGGTATGGCGGTACTTCGAGAGGACTCGCGATGATGTCTAGTAAGTCATCATCGGACAGTTGTTGCGTCAAGGGCGGCTCGGTTATCGCCTCATTACACCAATCAATCAGCTCCATGATGCTGTTTGCCCCCATATTCACTTTTGGAAGCTTGAACTTCCGCACTTCGTCAGTATCACTATCGACTTGAGTTCTGCGACACTGCTGGATTTGAGTGACCGCCCTTTCCCGTGTGGCTTGATCTTGGCCCGCTGCCATTGCTAGCAGTACTGCCCCAGGGTGACACCAGTAGCCGTTGCGCTGTATTACCGGCTGCACCATGGCCGCTATCTCAGGTCGCAAACTTTTGAGAAGTTGCACGCTGTGCAGCGCATTGCCAGGACCGTCAGAACATTTCCAGTTCTTCTTGATGCAGAACCACATGGGAGTATAGTGGCACACGATGAACTCCGCTAGCATTATCAGACTGTCTGATGGCTGTTCGGTTGATATGTAGAGCCGGAGAATTCGCGCCGCCAGAGTCAGCCACCTGGAGTGGTTTAGTGGACCGATCTTCATTTTCGCAGTTCTATCTGAGATACTGGACACTACGCGCCAGACTGTACAGAATAGCCTGATCTGAACTTAGGTCACTGAGAATCTCCTGCGTCATTTCTGAAACATTTTCGCCATCGATTGGCTCAAAATCGACCACTGGCAAGGTTTCTACTGCGCCTGCAGCAGCCCGGCCAATCAGCCCACTAAACGACTTAGGTCCTGTTGTGACTCCATCTAACTGGCTAAATACTGCACGAAGATTAAGTTCATTTGCATGAAGTTGGCACACAAACCAGTGGACGGGGCGTTTTTGTCCGAGCGCAGACAAACGGATAACACCACCTTTTTGGCCAGTATTAACTCCGTGCCGTCACAGCCAAGCACAGAAACAACCGCACCAAACTCATATGCCACGGCGTTCAGGTCCTGAAAAATGTCCTCCGCTTTCCCAGTCTGTGGGGTAAAATGTCCTAAATATGCACTGTCTGGCTCGGATACAACCACAATGTGCTCTTCCGTCTTCTTTGAACTGGCTGTCATAAGCGTGTCGTCTTTTCTACCGTCGAAGTAGAGACCAGATACACGACCTGCATGATCCTCATGGATCTGGGCTACTACCTCTCTTCTAATCCGATTCCTTGCTCGCCATACTTTTTTGTTATCCACTATGCAGTCCATATCGTCAGAAGTGATCCGACCAATGTCCACTTGGAAACCGTTTATGATCGCAGCACACGCACGATTAGACACTCCGTACTGATCTGCTGCTAGAACCGTATTTAGCAGTTCGTCTGTGTTACTGTTCACCATATACTCTGACTCATTGACTACAGATGTGAGCGATGATGAATCTGTGGCGGAATCTTGGTCTGAATTAGAATCTAGCTGGGCCATTCCAGAAGGTCCCGGTTGTGGTGACGTGACTCTCTCGGCGGTCAGACGCCTCCTTTCGTCCATGGCGCGTCGACGAGTGGTTTCACGGATACCTGCGGTGCCGATTTGCATTTGGCGAGGTCCTCTCTGGTCTTAGACAAAGGGAAACTCCATTCGTGGCACTTTGTCGGCCATCGCACATTTGCAGCTATCGATATCAGCACATTTGCAGCGGGCTATATCAAACAATTTTCCAAACCACTCATCACCGGACGGACGTACACCTGGTGACGCCGACTTCTTTCCAGCAGTTTTCATGTATCGCAAGTAGCGATCGCGGCATTCTCGAACCATATGTTCGACTCGGGCCCTCCCAACAATTGGTATTCCTTCGCAGCACCACATTTTCATCGCACTTTCCGCGACAAACTTTATATGGAGTGCTAGTCTCTCTTTCAACCTTTTGTTCGCAACGCATGAGTCTCTATTCACTTTACTCAAGTAATTCAGAACGTCAATTCTCGTGGGCAGTCTGTTTGTTTTTAGCTCAGAAGGAACCAAAAGCCCTTTGGTGGAAGCGCGGGTCTTCATGTTCGAACTCTTACCCCGATCACACCGACGCAGGTAATATCACACTTCACAGGCAGTGCGCACAACTTACAGACACCAAACCACTCTTTTTCGGGCCGTCCCGCCGGGTCTCCGCCGCCGACTGCCTTGTCTCGGCGGCCCTCCCCTCCCCTCCCCTGCCCTGTCTCGCTCTTTGTGTTATCTACCCTCACCGTGCGCCGGCCGTCTCCCGCCCCATCCCAGCTCCTCCCCCGCGCCATGCGACGATCGCCGCCGGCTCGTGTCGCCCTCGTTAATAGTTTGTCCCTACTGCTGATAATCCCAGTTTCCCTTGAAACTTGAGTAACGAAAAGGAACAGGAGACTTGGATTGACTAATAAAACAGGGATGTATGGCATGCGAAGCTATTTTGTGTCGTTAGTGCGTACGCAATTTATTCGAATGATGATTCATAGCACTGTGAAAGGTGGAGCACAGACAAAGGAAAGTGGAGCGATCAGTCCTTCAGTGAAGTTTAATCTTTACAATCAGATATATCCCGGCTCCCCTGATCTGTTTTTGAATTACCAGAGTCCATTCATAAGTCATCCACAGCACCGACTGCCGCCTTTTTCGTCACAGCGCCGCGGCGGCGCTCCGACGGCGGCCGACGCGTGGTGTTAGATGCCAATCGCAACGGAGCGCCATCACTGGAGACTTCAACGCCGGGCGCCCGGCAAATTTGTTTCTTTATCGGCCTGTGGCATATTTTGTTTATTGTATGATTTCGATTTGGTTTCGACCACAGGGTTTTTTAGGTGATCTGCACGATCATTTCACTATGCATAAGAAAAACCGTTCAGGCGACACACCCTAATATATATGTATATGTATGTATATATATATATATATATATATATATATATATATATATATATATATATATATATGCATATATATATACGTATATATATAACCTCAAGTCGATTAAAAAGCTACACATTATATATTGAATGAGCCAACGCAGTCCGCTCCACTGACCTTAGTCTGTGTAGTGCATGTTGGTATGACCGGAGCCCTCCTCCCCGACCTTGGTGTGTGTCTATGTGTCTTGCCCATACATATGCATTGCACTAATATATTAACAATTTAACATCACGCATGTGTGTTGGTAGTTTCGTAGATTGTAAATACCTTTGGTCGCTGATACATGAGCAATGGAGGAAACGTGGCTGGTGAACAGATAGAACGGAACGTTTCGAAAATTGTATTCGCTATTCTTTCGTCGTGCTTTCAATTGAGTCGGACAGCTTTCTACCCCTTAAACGATGACCTAATCCTCTAAACGTTGTTGTATTTTTTTTGCGTTTATATTGAGCATCACATCAATTGGAAATTCATCCCAGCAGCAAATTAAGCGGCCTAAATCTAGCATGCAGACATAATTAAGGCCAGGGTCGATTAAGACTCGCGCCGGAGGGCCTCACATACGCGCACGGAGGGAGAGGGATTCGGCAACTGCTCGTAAGATTTTGGAAACTACTGAAGCTATAAGTGCAAAAATTGAAGGGCAGATTACGGAGGTAGTAAGCTCGCATGGGCACAAATTTCACGACAAACTTTAGAGTCAAACGAGGTCGTGATCGACTACCTGACCGCACCGTCGCCCCACCACACCGATGAAATCTTTGTGACCTTGAACGCTCGCAGGCCGTCGCCAGGTTGGTCGATTTGGCGCCCATGCAGTTTGTATGCATTTACTAACGGATTTAGATTGTGTTTGTGTTGTGACTATGTTGTGCTTTTTAGCTTAGCGAGTTTTCTCAGTCACAAGATAGCATTACAATATTAGTTAGCAACATTGCAAGTCTGTTTATGAGATAATGTTGTAGCGCCTAGGTGGGTGCGTGTGGATGTGTGGATAGGCGTTAAGGATCTCGGAAAGACACCAGGGAGGTGTCGTTGCCAAGTAGCACCCGGGATGTGCACGGCATGGCCGTACTACCTTCTCAGTGCGGTCTTGACACCTCCCTTATGATAGGAGAAAGAAGTAGGATCCCGCGGTGGCGGTGACGCATGTCACCGCCGCTGTCCCGGCTTGCCCCGTAAACCACTCGCCAGAATGGGACACGAGAGCATTGATTTATTGCCACGACGAAGCGACGATACACGTATGTTAGCTGTAGCAGTATGTCCTAGTTAAAGCAATAAAATAGGAAGATATAGAAAACTGCATGTATGTGTGTGAAGCGTGCATGTCAGAAGGTGACATAAGTTCACGGCAATAACGGCAGATGGCTATTGGGCACAGAACATTGGAGATGAACAAAGACACGAGGTACAACGAACCTGGATATGCACAATTATTACACTGACACCTAGCGCGAAAAGGGTGAATGGCGGGCGCGCGCTCAGCAATGGCTGAGTTTTCAGCCGGCCGCTAGATGGCTAGCGGACACACTCCGCTACAGTACCCCTCCCGAGACACGTAGCCGCCAAAGGTGACGTGGCGAAATCGTGCTAGGGGTACCGCTACGCGATCGGAGCGGGTGCGCGGAGCGGAGCGCGGAGGGTGATACTGTAGATCGGCTGGACACGGTGGAGGACACTCGGGGTGCACTCACGCGGTGAGGAGTGGGCAAGTGCGATCGAGCATTGCAGGCTAAGAAGATGCGGGTAGCGGCACCGAGTGGGTGGCATCGGCGGTTGGCGGAAGAGCCGTTGCAGCGGCAATCGAGCCGGACGGTGTCGGCTACGTGCGGCCGTTGAGTTCGCTGCGACGTCAGCCAGTGAGTCGGCTGGGATTACATCAGGCGATGAGTTGCTGATGATGTCTCCCAGCGAGTCGGCTGCGAAGTCAGCCGGTAGTTCGTCTGAGGTCGAGAAGTCAGCAAGTGTGTCTGCTGAGCCTGCTGAGGAAGCCAGTGAGTCGGCTGTGGTTGCAGTGCGACGGTGATCCAGTTGATACCGTGACGTCAACCAGGACGCTAGACGGTAAGCCGGTTGATGCCGTAACGTCGGCCAGGACGTTAGACGGTGTGCAGGCAGATGCGACGTCAGCCAGTGGGTGGGCTGGCGCTGCGACGTCAGACGGTGAGCCGGCAGATGCCGTAACGTCGACCAGGGCGTTAGACGGTGTGCAGGCAGATGCGACGTCAGCCAGTGGGTGGGCTGGCGCTGCGACGTCAGACGGTGAGCTGGCAGATGCCGTAACGTCGGCCAGGGCGTTAGACGGTGTGCAGGCAGATGCGACGCCAGCCAGTGGGTGGGCTGGCGCTGCGACGTCAGACGGTGAGCCGGCAGATGCCGTAACGTCAACCAGTGATTCGGCGGTGACGTCAGACGGTACGCCAGCTGATGCCGCGACGTAGACTTCGTTGAGGAGGCTGATGATGCGGCGTCAGACAGTGAGCCGGTTGGTGCTGTAACGTCAGCCCGTGAGTCGGCTGTGAAGTCAGCTAGTGCATCGGCTGATATAGTCACGTCGACATCGTTGAGCGGGCGAATGATGTGGCGTCAGACAGTGAGTCGGCTGACGCCGCGACGTCGACGTTGGTGAGCTGGCAGATGCCGTAACGCCAGCTAGGACGTTAGACCGCGTGCCAGAGGATGATGCGATGTCAGCAGTGAGTCGGCTAACACTGCGACGTCGACTTCGGCGAGCGGGCTGATGTGACATCAGACGGTGAGCCGGCCGGAGCTGTGACGTCACCCAGTGAGTCGTCTGTGACGTCAGCTGGTGTCGGCGTCCGTGACGTCATCAGTGAGCCGCAGAAACTATCTCTGCTGGAAATCCGCCAACAAAGACCTCACCAGGTGTGGAGTTGCTGACGGGGCATCGGTGTCCGGTGGTTGGCGACGGCCAGCTGGGCGTGCGCAGATGCGGCGACGCAGTGGCGAGACAGGTGGTCCCTCGTTGTCCCAGCATCGCCATTGGGCCTTCGGCGAAAGGGAGAGAAAGAGGCAGGACCGGGCGGGACGTGCGGAGAGTGGAGGGAGACACACGGTGGCTCCCCAGATCATGTCGGGGTCACCAAGGTAGTGCCTAGGTGTTGCGTGTGTAGATATGTGGATAGGCGTAAAGTAGCTCGGAAAACCACCAAGGAGGTGCCACTGCTAAGCAACACCCTGGATGTACACGGCATGACCGTATCACCCCCTCAGTGCGGACTTGGCACCTCCATTAGGATAGAAGGAGAAAGAAGTAGGCGTCCGCGGCAGCGGTGACGCCTGTCACCGCCGCCGCGGTATAATGAAAACAGCACCTATCTACACAGTTGTCGATATATCACGGCGTACCTCTTCCTGGGCTGAAATTGGGAGTGCCCAGTGGAAAGTCGGGTATGCTTGAGCGTAGCCCAATTTTGGCCACCGTTCAGACAATGTGCTACAGCGTATCTCTGCCTGAGTTCAACTACGGTATTCCCGCTAGATACTGGAGTATGCCAGAGCGCATGCTGTATTTTCCTCGTAGGTCTCAACTGGGGCATTGGTCGCCGTTCTGCTTGGACAGGTGTTTCGTTAACGATCAGCGTAATGTAGGCTGTTCTGGCTAGCTAGCTGGACCTAATCCTGATCGGGCCCACCAGCCACAGCAGATTGCTGATTGGGGTATATCGATCATGCCACATCGATTGGTGAAGGTTTCGTGTATTTTGTTTGGGTGGTTTCGGAGCATAAACCTGATGGCAACTTTTAATAGCAGTTTATGGGTTGTTGATGATCTTAGCAAAAAGGAGATGTCAAGCCACATAAAAGTCCCGTGTATATCAACTACGTTGCGTCGATTGGTGAAGGATTTATGAAATTCGGTACGACAGTTTTGAATATGGAAGTGACGCAAGTATCTCAAACAATTTTCTGTATTTTCGATGACCATAACCTAAAGCTTCGGTCACGGTATTCAAAAGTCCTATGCCACGTCGATTGATGATTGTTGGATGAAATTTGGTTCAGTATTTTCGAAATATGTGTACGGCAACAATCAAAAATAATAATATACTTATCTGATGACTTCAGGACAAGATAAATCCCGGCACATTGTAAAGTCCCAGTAAAACGACTATGCCGCATCGACTAGGTTTCATGAAAGGAAGCGTTTATATCCACTCATGTGGCAACAACTCCGGGCAACAAGCCCACCACTCTCGGTAAACTCGGGTCATGTCATTGGATATGTACATTATAATTCTTGGGCTTTTTATTTTGCACTTCCTGTAATTATACTTTTTTCTTTTGATTGTACATTGCTGTTTTGATCGTATATTACGTTTGTTACGCACCCGGTTGCATAGGCAAGGGGTTGCCATTTCTGCGTCAGCCTAGGCACACTTTTCTGATCTGTGACGTTATGAGTTCGATGGCCTGGTTGCGCCGAATTTCGCCACCGCCGCCACACCATAGACCTCTATATGTAACTAGACGGCGGACTCGCCGCCCGCCGCACGCTCCGCGTCCTATTTCGGCCGGTCCCGGCTGGAGCAGCGGTATATGGGCAAAAGATCGCACTCGCGAATGTGATCTTACGACCGTATTCTCATCTTTTGTGCATCTTTTGTACAACAATCGATGTGCAACATTGTGCTGAACAATGCCCGAATATGCTCAAAGCATTTTTGCGGAAAAGGACCCTTCATATCATTCATCCATTCCATTCATCATGAAGAGGGCTCTTATTCCAAATGTTGGCCGGAATGTGGAGGATTCATCAATCCTGCCCAAGACCGGGTCAGTCGCGCGACGCCCTGTCCGTTCGAGAGTTACCACGGCTGCCGCCATGATGGAATGAGGGTCGGTTCCAAGGGGCGGACGCCCTTCTAAGGCCCAAGGGGCACACTCTCCTGGACGCCCCTCACTCTGTTGAAATTCCACCTCTCCAACCCCCTTTTCACCCCACATTCTGCCGGAGTGCTTCCCCTCCAGGAGGTCGGGGTGTGCATCCACCCCACAAGAGAGAAGAGGCGCCAATCTGACTAAGAAGGCGCCTCTCAAGGGTATGGTAGTGCTGCCTCCAGCATATCTTCGGCCGCCCCTCTTCAGGTATGCCTCCGGCCCAGCTAGTACCCTCCCTCGGGCAAATTCCTCGATTGTACTCGGGACGGAATGCATGCGAGTGAATGTCCTGATGCCGTCGACCGCAACCAGGAGGCTGAACTGCCTGGGCGTGTTCATTGTTACAAACAGCACCTGACTATATCGCCAGATTCATCCGGACCAAATTGCGCATCGCATCGCATAAACCATGGGCGAATCCAACAATTTCTATTTCGGGGGGAGGAAATTTTTCAGGGGCGCCATTTCACCGGAGGGGCGTGCCTGCGCCTCCTGGGGGAGTGATACACTCCGATCTCCCGGAACGGGAACAAATCGACAAAAAGGGGGCGCAAATCTGTCGATCGGGAGGGGGACGTGTCCCCTAGAACTGGCACTGACATAAGCATTGTCTATAGTCGTTATTATGGCATGTTGCAATGAACATATACTTTGCAATTGCAATTGCAATGGACCTTTAATGGGCCTCAGGCTCTAACTTCCTGGAAGCTCATCGGGTTGTTTCATTGGGGCCAGAAGTAACATTGGGGTTCATGTCAGAACGTCTCGAAACTCATCGCATCTCCGATTAGCCATTTGGAACAGACCTTTGGTTTTGGATGGCCTGAGGTTGGAATATGCCAAATTTATGCTCGGGTGCGCCAGTAAATAGGCTTCGATAAGGCGATGATTAATTATATACCGCTTTGCCAATGATTAACACACGCCCTGGAGGCCCTCGGAAAAGTACGCGCACTGGAGGGGTGGGGGGCGGATTCCGCCCACCTACGATCTCGGCTCCTATTGAGGCTAGAACAACGAAATTCGCAGGGTGAATGGGTACGATAGCGAACTCTATTGTGTGCAAATTTCATGACCTTAAATCAATATCTTCAAGGTCAAATGAGGTAAAAATAGCCAAATATTTTGGTTTTGCGTGGATTCAGGATTGGCTTGTCATTGTTATAGATCGCTGTGATTGTGCTTAAATGCTCCAAAATTGACATTAATTATGTTTTTGACATTACTAATGATGTGATACAGATGCCAGATCCGCCATTTGACCTCAGGTCACCTATATGGGAGCACCTTAGCAGGTCATTACCTGCTCCAGTTACCGGAACCGGGCTGCCCACCCGACTGCTCCCTTAGGCGGTTCGTCACAATCAGCTTCGCAAAGGAAGGAGTGAAATACATGAATAAAGTATGGAAACGCTTAGGCACACAATGACAAACAATATATTTCGGGATGTGTAGGGAGTAACATGTAAAGTGACATCCATCGCATGACATCTCCAGGGCGTGTGTTAACCTGTCATAAACTTGACCTGACTTGACCTCGGTGACCTGAAATGACTTTGAAGCAATGTAGCATGACAATGTACATCAAACAAGTCGCTAGTTTTGCCAAGAACATTTCCTTTTTGCCAATATACGGGAAGCGCATTAGCGCCGATATTTGTGGTCTGGCGCTGAATTGTTTTGACTTTAGCGACCCCTAACTCGAAACATTTTCGGTCGATCTTCATTTGTCTTACTTTAAACAACGCACCAGTCATTTATAAGCAGGTACACAAACAATGGCGTATATCGGCCGGTAATCTCTGGAATTATCTACGAAAAATCGGAGGGGTGGGCGGATTTCGGCCCCCTCCAGGGCGCGTGCTAAGATTGCAGTGAACGTGTTCATTATGTGTGATGAAACGCAGCGAAGTTCCTAACTGAAATAAATGAAATGAATGCTAGAAAAGCAGACATCTCGCGGGCTCAGAACCAGCCACCTCTTGATCTAGACTTTGAGCTAATACTATCACGCCGCACGATCTAGCGTGGGACTCGTCCTAAGTTTGGGATGCAGGCTCGGTAGTGTGCAATAAAACTTTGATCCAGTATACCACGATATTTCGGATCGCTAGACCAAAAATGGTGCCTTGATTGGTGAAAGATAATGAAGCGATCCTTCTTTCAGTGCCATAATCATGCGAATTGTCGCAACAGAGTCCGATATATTGTATTTCGAAAATCGCAGCAGCTCAGCCAAGGAATTGTGCTACCTCGAACTGCTGACGTCATGATCAATCAGTTCGAATCGATCAAATCATCTAGTGACTTTACCTTATTACACGTCCGTGGCATAGGGTGTGTGTGTATGGAACTGGTGGGTGTCGGCGTAGCTGTGTGATGTCGGTGCTTGGTTTCGTATTTAAGTACTCCATTGGAAACCAACATCTGCAAACGATAGCATGCCCGTGGTGAGAAGCACGGGGTCAATGGAGGTCACACCCTCACTTTTCTTGACTGGATGCGTAGGTGGGGTACCCACTAGGTAGGCAGGGGAGGAAGGGGGTTTCTGAACACTTAAGGCATCATGCAACAAATAGCTCTACTGTTGCTTCTGTGTGGCTGAACCAGTAATTGTACTGTGTTTACTGAATATAAAAATGAGCAAGTTATCCATATTCAAACAGTTCTTTTCAATGAAGATGCTCTAACCACTTGTAAAGAGCAACTTTATAACAATTATTTTGTAGTGTGCTGTATTTTAAGCACAAATATGTTGTGTATGATTACCTCAATGTAGCTGCTTTGGTGCAAGCTATTAGTAACCACTAAAAATGCTGCCATAATTGAAAAACTAAGCCACTCTGTGGTTTCCTTGAGTCAACTGCTCTTCAAAGCCTAAAAATGTTGCCTGTAATGTTGCTAGCTCCATATACAGAATTGGTAAATGCATGTGATCAGACCTTCCTATTTTGATAGACATGTCTATCATTGATGAATACCATCATTTATGTGCTGAAAATGATGATGGAAATGTCCAAATGTAGATGTTCATGAAACAGAACATGTTCAGATACTATAGATCAGTTCAGATACTATATATAAGTTCAGATGCAGATACTCCTCTTCCCCTCTGGTTTATTGCAGCTTAAGGTAACCATGAGAGTTTTGCATGCATTTTTCCTCCATAAAACATACAATGGGCTTGGGTTTGGTTAAGTTAGATTGTGTTAGTTTTGTTTTAAGTTTTAGAACATTGCCTCCTATGCCCAGAATTGTTGCTGGGATGGCTTTAGGAACCAGGGTTCTATTGCTAAACAGAGCTTGTTGCATGAACCCTGGCTCCACCACCTGATCCATGAAGTCCAACTCAATGGCAGAATTTTGATTGAGAGTTTAATGTGCCATCAATGCACCAACACAGCTGCCCAGTAGCTGGTCCCTAGCCTTATTGGGCCAGCTGCCAACTGACACTCTGACCTGGGGCTAAATGTGAGCATGTAAATGGACTCAAACCCTGTGTTGCCAGGACAGGGGAGACCAGCACAGGCAGTGCTCTAACAACTGAGCTCCCAGGGCAGCATGCATCAATGTTAAATTATTCATGCAATAGGGTGGATTATATCACTTTCTGAACATTCAGTCAGCATCCTTCTCAAAGAAGTATCAACATTCTGCTCCATGGAACCTACACCATCAACTTGATTTTGAGTCTGAAGCATCAGAAGTATTTTAAATGACACTAATTAGAGGAGAAATTTTGACATCTTACTGTGCTTGTTTTGACATCTCATACATAGCAAAAAAAACATTATTTTAACCCTGGAATGCATACATGCATACATACACACATACATACATACATACATACATACATACATATATGCATGCAAAAAATCAACCTCTGAGACTGGTTGTGAGGATCTCACTGGAGAGGCTGGGCTAAGCAACAAGGTCTTCAGTGAAAGGATCAGTATATAAGTGAAAGGATCAGTCTGATCAGTAGAATAGTCTGCCCACTAATGTTGTCAGCAGTCCCTCATTGAATGTATTATAAAATAGGGTGGACAATTTTTGGGCTGTAATGTCTTGTTTTTGAGCTCAAAGTAGTGGTGTATAGAATGAGATTTATGCTAAGTAGGTGTGGTGATGAAAGAATTAGGGTGATGAAATATTCAAGAATTAGGGTGGAATATACCATTTACTGAACACTGACTTGGCATCCCTCCCAATGAAGTAGCAACACTGCTTTATGATGAATCTATGAGGTCTTTATATATCATTTTTAACAGTATCTTGTTGATAGGTATCATGCTGATGTTTGTCATTGCAGATTGTAATGCATGAACATCTCTTAGCACAAATCCAGGATTGCCTATGATGTGGTCTGTTATACAATGACATAGTGAAAAAGAAAAATCTATAGTGGTGGGACATGTGGTGGCACACACATGTGATTGTGGCTGCTTTGAAACATCATTTAAGCTGAAGTAGGTCAGGACTGACCTTTGTATGGGTGAGAATTAGACAACAGTATTGTGAAATATCAGGATTGGCCTATAAAGAGTGTGGACACATCCTATCTATGTAACTGTGGCCATTTCTAGTGTTTGCTGCAATGGTGCCCAATGTGCCAGATGTGCCTCCAGGGCCAGTGCACAACAAACTTTTGTGCTTTATTGTGTACAAGATGAAGACTGTGCCATATGAAGTCCTTGCAAAAATATGTGTAGACTTTTACACCTCAGAACAAATACAAAGTGCCAAAGACCTGTTATGGAAACTTGATTAGGAAAATGTGAGTGAGAAGAGATTTGAGAAACATCAAGAGGAAGAACTCTGCCACCTGCTCCAAGGAGCATGCTGACTGTGGACAGGACATCTTAAAGGCCCTCCAAACTCTGGACAAAGATGGGGCACCTCTCTAAGAGTTCTATGCCATTGGCTTGGGCAGCATCCCCCCTGTCTCCCCAGAACATGGTGACCTGACAGTACTCCTGGGCCAGTTTATTCTACTGCAACAGGAGTTGAAAGCCCTGAGGAAGGTGGTGTACTCACTGCAAGAAACACCACCAAAGTCCATACAGCATAACAATGCACAGAATTCCTCACAACCTTCATGGTCTGAAGTAGCTGCTCGTGTGCCCATCCAGCAGCCTCAAATGCAATAAGTGCAACAGCCACAGCTCCAACAACGTCAGCCACAGCAGCAGTCTCAACATCAGGATGAACATCCTCAGCAGTCCCATCAGCAGAGGAAGGAACATCATCAGCGGCCACAGAGCCACCAGCAGCAGCTGCCAATAGTGGGGCATCAAAATGTGCCTATGCAAGATGGTGATGGCTTCACAGTGGTCAAAAGAGGACATGGTTCCAGGAAGAGGAAAAGTAGTCTGCAAGGGTCCTCCCTTTCATCTCAATTGAAAGGAGTTCCAGCACCCCAGCATAATCATGACCTCTTTGTGGGTAGGCTTGACCCGAGTACCTCCACTGAGGATGTGGTCTCTCCTGTGGAGTGGATATTAGGCAAGCCAGGTGGAGTCAGTGCAGTAGAGATACCCCACTGTCTGGCCAAGTATGGGTACAAAGGCTTTAAAGTATCAGTCCCATCTGGTGATTTTGCACAAATTCTTGTGTCTGAGAAATGGGCAACACATGTCACCATCAAAGTTTCTTTTTTACAGGGCCAGGATTACTAGCAAGAACAATGCACTGACAATGCTTCACAGTGCCAATGTGGATGATGTAAGGTGCCATGTTTGATACTAGTTTCACCTCATCAGCTACTCACCCATCATGCTAAAAATATGTACTTTCAACTGTCATTCACTGAAAAGCTCCCTCTCTGAAGTTCGCTCTTTATGTGATTCATATGACATGATATTTCTGCAGGAAACATGGTTGTCTAAATTTGAGCTACCCATGTTGAATAACATTCACAGAGATTTTCTTGGTCTGGGGTTCTCTGCTTTTGACTAATCTAGCTCTCTGTTGGTTGGGAGACCATTTGAGGGTGTTGCTATACTGTGGAAAAGGTGTCACCAAGCTTGTGTTAAAATTGAAGTAATAAGTGAGAGAATAGTCCAGATTGACACAATCACAAATGTTGGTTGCCTGTCACTGCTCAATGTCTACCTGCCAACTGATTATAGAGATTATGAGAGTCATGCCAATTTTAGTGTGACTCTTCACCAGGTGAGCTGCATTTTGGATCAGGTGTCAACAAAAAGTCATATTGTGGGATTATTGGAGACTGTAATGCAAACAGCCATGGCTCACCTTTCTTCACAGAACCTGAGGAGTTCTGCTCAGAGAACCAATTAGTTGTATCTGATGTGGACTACTTGGGACATAACAACACTACTTACACAAATGCTAGCTCATCTCACAGCTCAGTGTCATGGATTGACCATTGCCTGTAAAATAATGGCCATTATTATAATACCAATTAACGATGATAGGTATTTTGTATCCGTATTGTTAAAAGTTACACCAAAATTATGTGTATTATAATAGGGAAACTAGGAAATGGGGTGGGGAGGGACGAAATTCCATTGCCATCTCAGGCATTTGCCAATAGTGTCAGCCAAGGCAATAGAACATCAAAGTCAGCAAATAGGGACAGCAGTAGTCCAAGAAGGCAGAGTGATTGTTCATCCAGTGATGAAAGAACTCAGCATGAAAAAGCCAAAGGTGGTTATGGAACGTATGTTAAGTCTATGATGCTTAATGCTCAGAGTATTTGATCCAAATTTGATGAGTTAAAGTGGCATGTTGCTGAGGAGGAAACATATTTTGTTTGCATTATGGAGGCATGGGTCAGTGAGGGGTGGTGTAATGCTCTATGTGAATAGCTTATTCAGTTTTAAAAAAGTAGCAGGTTTGGAGAAAAATGTCAGTGGAATCCATTTGGCTTGATGTCGCGTGGGAAAAGGCAACAGCAATAAACTGAGGATAGGAGCTTTCTACCGATCAGGAACCCTGCCACATTCTCAGCAACTAGAGCTTGATAAGGTGATTCGTGAGGAAATCAGTAGGAACTTCCAGAGGAAGTGCCTTATTCTTGCTGACTTTAATCTAAAAGGATGTGAAAATTGTTGTTGGCTCCCCATCATGCAAAATGTTTAGGAAATGCCTTGAAGAGGACCTGTTCTTACACCAGTTTGTTACAGAACCTACCAGGTATGGCTCATTCTTGGACCTTGTATTCTCGGATGTAAGTGACTTAGCTCAAGACTTGACTGTAGGAGAAACTCTGGGAAGAAGTAACCATAACATTGTTAGATTCAAGGCTCATGTAGTGGGAACTATTAAGGATAATTTGGTAAAGGTTCCTAATTTCGACAGTGCAGACTTTGACTGCATGAGGGTGGCTTTAAATATCATAAGATGGGAAGAAGAATTCTCCAATTTAAATGCCTGTGAAATGTGGGAAAAGTTCAAATCTTACTTGATGGAAATTCAGATTAGACATGTCCCCCAAAAGCGAAGGCACAAAAAAGGGTAGGAAAGCAAGGATAACTTACATGAGACTTGATAAAAGCAATTAAGGCTAAGAAAGCTGCATTTAGAGTGTTTAAGGAAGCTTCAAATATCGTGAATCTAAAGGGGTATTGAAAAGCTAGAGACACTGAAGCAAAAACCAGAGCAGCAAAGCGAGCAAAATAATTGGATTTTGCTTGGAACTGTAATGAGGACAGCAAAAAGTTCTTTAGTTTCTACAGGTTGAGTAAAGTTTCTAGCACAGTTGGTTCACTGGAAGTAAATGGGAATATATTGGGTGAGGACAGTGAGGTGGTTGAGGAGCTGTGCAAGCAGTTTAAATCGGTGTGTACGTTGGAAGATATGACCAATCTGCCAACTGTACACCATAGTTCAGTGACATGTGATTGGATAAATGATGTTGATTTCATTGATAGTGATGTTGTTTTCAATCATATCATGAAAATAAAGCCAAACAAGGTGGCCAGACCTAATGAAATGTATGCTAGTGTATTGCCGGAAGTTGAAAAGGGACTGGCATTTCCACTTAGTGTAATATTTTGTAGATCAGTTTCACAAAATGCAATTCCATCAGATCGGAAAAGGGCAAATGTAGTTCCTATTTTCAAGAAAGGAGAAAGGGAAAGTTGACAACTATAGGCCAGTGAGTCTCACATCCATAGTCTGCAAGGTACTCTAATCAATTATCAAGGATAAAATAGTTACCTGAAAGGGAACAGATTGATTCAAGATACTCAACATGTGTTTAGAAAAGGGTGCTAGTGTCTCACAAATCTCTTAGTCACAGTTGTGTTTATAAGCATCATGCTTCTGTATGTTTATGCTATTAGTATATTGCTATGCATCAAATACATTGTTTCCAGATATTCTCTTCTTGCAGATGGAGAGATAAAACCTACTGAAGATTTCCCAAACATCAGGGATATAAGATGGATCCTGGCTATGATGGCTATGGAAATTATGGGCGTCAGAACAGCCAGGGTCAGTTTGGTGATCCAGCAGGTATTCCCAGCCAGGGACAGTATTCCCAGGATCAGATGCAGTATGGCCAAGACCAGGGTCAGTATGCCCAGTATGGAAACTATGGAGGTGAGTGCTATATATTTTGCTGATGTCCATTTCCAATTTGTGAAATTCCCATTGATGTGATATTTGTTTGATCACATTCATTGTTTATTGATGCTTATTGATTCTTAATACCAAATAGATACCAAATATTGAGCAACATGTTTTTAGGTCAATGATGTGCAAGGAATGGATTGATAGCATGTGTGGTATTTTAGTACTCTATGTATTGTCAGACTTTGCTGTCATGAATCTCAATGTCACCAGCTGGTTTTGACCATATGGAAGTGAATCATGTCAATGCATCACATTTTAGTAGCAAGGGTATATATGCTGACTGGGAGGAATCAGTATTGGCACCCTTGCAAGACAGTAACCATGACAAAGCCGAGGTCGTGAGATGTTGGTAGCTTCTAGGAATTTGTTGTTTACAAAACATCTGAGGCCTGTGAGCATTCACATAATGAATGTACTTGATACCAAAGTTTGATTTATTTCGCAGAACCATGGATTTGACGAGGAAGATTTGCGGGTATTCTAGGTTTTGGTGCTGCATAACCAGTAGCAGTTCATGTGCCCTGAAGCTAAAATAATAAATAAATCAGGTATTCTAAGTTGCAGAACATTTATATTCAAAGCTCATTTGTGTTCTTTTCCATGTGTTTTGCCATGCTTATAAAACAGCAATGAGTGTGTACAGTCATTTTCAAACAACTCTTGGCAAAAGCTATTAATATTTTTCCAGGGATCAGAGTATCTTGCCGAGCTAAGTATAGTTGAATCACTAGAGATTATAAATCGTATGCCAACACTTAACACCCAGACATCCTCTTGGACTTTGTTGTCATTAGTCCCATTGACACCCTCAGCACCAAACACCAATGTACAGGCACCAGGAGCACAGGCTACAGAGCACACCAAAACACATAGCTACACGCTAAGATACCGTTTGGCGTAGGCGACGACTATTATTCTGCGCAGTGTAGCGAGTAGGTATATGATGTGATAAGTGTATTCCATTTCTTCATATAGTACCAGTGTAGCATATGTATGTATTCATATGATGTCATGTACCAAAATCAGGTCATGTCGATCGGATTTAACTGGCTGTGAGATCGTTAATTTGTAGCGTGCATGCTGAGTCATGCTCCATATCATTTTGTACTTGTTTTCGCACCCACAAACTGTCACTAGTGAAAAGACACGCCGTCGAAATAGGCAGTTAATTTTGACCTAATTCATCTTTCCGTTATAATGAGAAGAATGTCGAAGGTTGTTCTGACAACAAACTACCCACCACCACCTTGTCGACGACCTAAGCATGTCGTCCGTCCGTCTATCCGTCTACATGTTCTGACCACCTGGCGTTCCATGACTACCTGCAGGCTACCCGCAACAGCCGCCACAGTCTCAGTACCCGGGCTACGGCAACTACGCTCAGCCGCAGCAGCAGCAACAACAGCAGCAACAGCAGCAACAGCAGCAACAGCAGCAACAGCAGCAACAGCAGCAGCAGCAACCACCACCTCCCGGCTACGGTCAGCAGTTTCCCGGCGTCAGCATGCTGCAGAACCCGATGATGCAGAACATGGCGATGCAGTACGGCGAGACGATGCTCGGTCAGGGCCGGCAGGCCGTCCAACAGGGCATGGAGAAGTACATGTCCATCTCGAGACTCAAGTACTACTTTGCCGTCGACACGGCGTACGTCAGTCGCAAGCTGCGCCTGCTCTTCTTCCCGTTCACAAACTCGGTGAGCGATTGAGCGACGGTAGATAGCGATGGTCCGTCGAAGGGAATGCTTTGATGGCTGTGCTCGGGTCAGGCTGATGGGGCACTGGATCGGCCAGTGACGTGAAATTATAACATCTACTTGGAAGCCATTACCTAGCACAAGCTGGTTTTGAGCTTGAACAAGGTTTTGCCTTCATGATTGGGCATTGAAGTACTGAAACCGAAAAATGACAATGTCTATGCATTGCATGACCTTCAACATGGTCTATGAGACTGTTGGTCTGTCTGTTCCAACTGTTGGTGTTGTTGGTCAACAGATCAACTGACTGTTGGTCTGTTCCAAAAATTAGAAATTCATAGCATTATGTGATAAACAATATTATGTTGTTCGCATTCAATGTTGGTAAATAATGTGATTTACAGCATCATTGCTGTTCTAAATGTGGGATAAGCTCACATAGGGATATTGGCCGATGTGAAACGACTCCACCTTGCTGTGTCTGGATGAGTCGCGTAACGGCCTGCTATAGAAATGTGATATGTGATGCACCTGTATGCGGGATGGGACAACGACGTGACCATGAATGACCTTCCGCTGAGGTAACGAAAGTGTGCTGCTGATGTCTTGGGGGCGAGGGCTCGTTTGGGGTTAATGTGACATATTGTATGGGTGAGGTTATGTGGCTGCACACTGGCGAGATCCCCTGACGGCGCTGTCGCACCCCAGGACTGGTCAGTGCGGTACAGCACCGACCAGCCCATCCAGCCGCGACTCGAGGTCAACGCGCCCGACCTCTACATACCGTGCATGGCCTTCATCACCTACATACTGGTGGCCGGATTTCTCCTCGGCAAGCAGCAGAGGTCAGCCACGACATATCCCTGGTAGTCGGCCATGGGGTAGCCATGGTGTGTCCCTAGTAGTCGGCCATGGGGTAGCCATGGTATGCCACTGTCCATAGTAATCGGCCGTGGGGTAGCCATGGTATGTTCCTAGTCGTCAGCTATGGTGTGGCCACGGCGTGTCTCTAGTCAGCTATGGGGTAGCCATGATATGTCACTAGTCGTCAGCCATGGGGTAGCCATGGTGTGTTTCTAGTCGGCAATGGGGTAGCCATGGTGTGTTGCTAGTCATCAGCTATGGTGTGTCAATGGTGTGTTGCTAGTCATCAGCCATTGTGTGGCCACAGTGTGTCACTAGTCGTCAGCTATGGTGTGTCAATGGTGTTTTGCTAGTCATCAGTTGTTGTGTAGCTACGGTGTGTCACTAGTCAGCTATGGTGTGTCAATGGTGTATTGCTAGTCATCAGCCATTGTGTAGCTATGGTGTGTCACTAGTCGTCAGCTATGGTGTGTCAATGGTGTGTTGCTAGTCATCAGCCATTGTGTGGCCACAGTGTGTCACTAGTCGTCAGCTATGGTGTGTCAATGGTGTGTTGCTAGTCATCAGTCATTGTGTGGCTATGGTGTGTCACTAGTCGTCAGCTATGGTGTGGCAATGGTGTGTTGCTAGTCATCAGTCGTTGTGTGGCTATGGTGTGTCACTAGTCGTCGTGATAATGGTGTATTGCTAGTCATCAGTCGTTGTGTGGCTATGGTGGGTCACTAGTCGTCAGCTATGGTGTGGCAATGGTGTGTTTCTAGTCATCAGTCGTTGTGTGGCTATGGTGTGTCACTAGTCGTCAGCTATGGTGTGTCAATGGTGTGTTGCTAGTCATCAGTCGTTGTGTGGCTATGGTGTGTCACTAGTCGTCAGCTATGGTGTGTCAATGGTGTGTTGCTAGTCATCAGTCATTGTGTGGCTATGGTGTGTCACTAGTCGTCAGCTATGGTGTGTCAATGGTGTGTTGCTAGTCATCAGTCATTGTGTGGCTACGGTGTGTCACTAGTCGTCAGCTATGGTGTGATAATGGTGTGTCACTAGTCATCAGCTGTGGAGTAGCCATGATGTGTTGCTAGTGGTGACCCATGATGTGCCACTAGTGGTCAAGCACAGAGTAATACAACGAAGAATGGCTCTTAAGTGCTCCTGGGTTTTAGACATTGCGTGAGACGAAATGTACGACCCTCGATATACCAGGAGGTGCTGAGTTTACATCAAAAGTAGCGTTAGGGATTATGTTATATTACTCAACGTTTCGGCCAGGGGCCATCGTCAGGAGTCAGAGTCTCTGTGGGTCAGGAGTCAGGACTAGTGACAGCGACACTCCTGACGATGGCCCCTGGCCGAAACGTTGAGTAATATAGCATAATCCCTGACGCTACTTTTGATGTAAACTCAGCACCTCCTGGTATATCGAGGGTCGTACATTTCATCTCACGCAAAGCACAGAGTAGCCATGATGTATCACTAGTGGTCAGCGACGGTATAGGCATGGTGTGCCACTAGTGGTCAGTCATAGAATACCCATGATGTATCACTAGTGGTCAGCGACGGTATAGGCATGGTGTGCCACTAGTGGTCAGCCATGGCTTTGGTTTGCTGAGGATTTGCTGTAGCTGATGGTGTTTCACTCATATTTTGGTGTGTATTTTGTTCCATCCTGCTATGATATTAGTAATTATTATCGATATGCTCATAAAACCATTAGCGCAAAACTTTTACTACATTTCTGAATGTTTTGTAGCAGTTCCAGTATTTTTGGCATTGATTGATTGAGCAGTCTGCTAGAACGATTACTGTTCTCTGTGGGTGTGTTGTGTACAGCAAGCCATGTTTGCTGTGTGCCCTTTCAGCTGCATTGCTCGTCGGCCGTTGGTGTAGTGATTGACACCTGTTCTGCGCTCCAGGTTCAGTCCCGAGGTGCTGGGCATCCAGCTGAGCTCCGCCGCCGGCTGGGTGTTCTTCGAGGTGGTGCTGGTGCTGCTCACCATGTACGTCTTTAACGCGCAGACCAATCTGCGCACGTTCGATATCATATCCTTCTCAGGATACAAGTTCGTCGGGTGAGTTGGGATGGGCACGATTGAGAGAAATGGTACCGTCCGGTGCTATAGTGCCGATGTGTGTTCCGGTGATGGTCAGATGGGGCCACGGTGGCGAGTTTGCATTTAGTTTGAGATGGTGATTGCTGTCCAGAACAGGTGTTCCCTCCGGAGAAAGTTCTGCTGATTGGAGGCAGGTATTTGGAATTGAAAATGCGAATGAGGAGATAGGATCATGAGGGCATGGCCATTTGTCCTTGGTTGCTTGTTTTTGCGACACATCGACCGTTGAGTCATGTAGTGTCGCCAATATCACGCCGATTTACCGCGGGCGAAGAGTAGCGACGGGTGAGACTCGAACCCCACAATCTTTCGATTGTGAGACGGGCAACTTGCCCCTAGACTACTCGTCCCCATGGACATTTGTCTCGTGTACTGTGTGCTCTGTTTTGTAGAAGGAAGAGGGGTATAGCTACGGGAATTAATGAAGGGAGAGTTGGCCAAATGAATCAACCAGCTGCCACGTTAAGGACTTCGGCAGTTATCGACAGTAGTTGGACGGAGCCGCACACACCTGACCAGCTGACGAGCACCTTGCGCTGCAGGATGATCGTAGTGTTGTTGTCCAGCCTAATACTGGACCGAACCGGCTACTACTGCGTGCTTCTCTACTGCAGCGCCATGTGTGCGCTCTTCCTGGTAAGCTGAAGCCCATGCAGCTGGTCTACTCATGTGTGCACCAGTGGTTAACTATTCATGAAAGAGGGTGGAATATACCAATTCCTGAACACGGAATAAACATCCTTTCCAAGGCGGTATAAACGTCGTGCTTGTTTGTGTGTTTATAAAGTCGTGCCTAAGACATGCTTCTAAAATATTTAGTGTACCAGTGTATTATGTGCCTATGCTCACCATTATGGATTATGATACAAAAGCACCTGAAAGCACAATTCCAGGAACAGAGATCTGTGGACTATGATTTAGTCTGTCAACCAATGCCATTTGTTGATACCATGGTATTTCAATTGGTATCATTGGCACCAGTATCCCTATGGTATAAGTCCCCCGAATTACGCGAAAAACATGCACCATTGAGTTTGAACGACAAACAATATTTTAGTTGGCACGCTTCCATGACAAGTTTCGACCTCTTACTGCACTCGTTTGGACATCTCGCACCTAGCGAAGCACCTTTATTTTAGTACTGCTGTGGACTCGGGTAGCGCTGCTAGGGTGGGATGGGGCGCCCTGATTTAACTCTTGCTTTGAAGACTTCTAACTGGAGGTGTCGGTGTGTTCGATCTGGAGGAAGTGTGAAAGGTGTTTCGAGGGCCCCTCGTGATTTAATTCTTCATGGTCTGGAATTTTGTGGAACGGCCGAAGTTTGCGGCTTGTATTGAGGTTAGATCTCGTGGTGTGTTCTGGTGGTCGTGAATTAGAACGAAATGTCCATTATTTATTATGCTCATCCATAAAAGTTGACTACGGGAGGAATGAATTACGGTAACCTCAAGGTTTCGCCTGTTAGCATTCCTATGCAGAAGTGGATTTGTCGCTAATTTTCTTTGTATGTAGAAAGGTCTCAAAATTATCGCACACCTTCAAGCAATACTAGTATAACTGGTGCCTTGCGTAATACATCATTGGTGATCATATGCTCTATTAAGCAATCATAAAGATATGGCTGGAGGGTTCAGAATTGCTGTTTGAAGAATAACAACTAAGATCAAGTAGGTCATACCCACCTGCCGCTGCTGACCGAGGGGCGATTACAAATGTCGAAGCCCAATGAATCCGTATACTACCGCGCATTCATATCAAGTTCCGAACTCGGCGGTGCTGTCGGGCACACCTGGTGGCGGGTGATGGCACTAGATGCTTTGTCGTTGTCCGCCAGGTGCGGACGTTGAAGGTGCAGCTGCAGCCGACGAGCGAGGATGCGTCGCAGGGCGGCAGCGGCGTCAAACGGCGTCTGTACATACTGCTGCTGATGTCCGGCGTGCAGCCAATCATGATGTACTGGCTGACGACGTACCTGGTGCACTTCCCCACGCCGCTGCCGCCGCTGGACCTGCCCGGCATGGGCCGGTCCGGCTGATACCCTCCACACCAACCCCACGTGTCCATCCCGAGCCAGCGGCCCCCGCCCCCAGCCCGACCGACTACAATCAACAGTGCCACCGCCGTCGGACGCCCGCCCGTGGCGCGAGCCAAACAGGGAGAGAGCGAACGAGCTGAGGCTGCGGTACTGGCACTGATGTAGCCAAAGTGCCCGCCGGCGTCCTGGATGCTCGCGGCGCAATGGAACAATGTCAGCTCCACTGAGTGGTTCTGCTAGTGGGTGACCTGTTTACGTTTAGTGACGCGACGGCGGGAGTCGCGCTCCAGCGTGCAACTTGGAGGCCGTCTGAGTGAACGTGGACTACACGGCATCAAATCTCGCGTCATACTTGGGCGTCAATGCGTCCATTTGTTTTCGGATTCGCGCCAACCGCCGTCTGGTAAGCGCGCGAACTAACGCGCGTCGTTCCACTGTCGCAAGCTGGTGCTTGCATGGACACTTGTCGAGCAGTGATGAGCCCCTGGGCGGGCTATTTCTCCGTTGTGGTTTGGATAAGCCATGATGGCGCGTTTGATGTTGCGGTTATGGACTGGGTCAAGGTCAATGCGTGGTGATTGGCCTGGCCTAGGTCAAGGTCAGTGCGTAGTGATTGGCCTCGCGAGTGTCCGAGTGATTGTAGTGGATTGCTTGTTTACCTACCACTGATGGTGTGATATGTGGTCATAAAATTCACGAATATATATATTTTCTGACGGCGCAATCATCTGGTTGGCAACTTTGATGGCTGTATAAGTCGATGGGTTCTGTATGAGCCTTCGCAAGCAGAATATACAGCTGCGCATGACTCATTAAGCAGCCGTACGGAAACTCCAGTTGTCAAAAAGGATGAGGAATTCACAGTGGACGGGTTATGGGCATGCATGCTCCTACTGTGCAACAGAGTTGGACTCCAATTTCTCAGCTCCTCACCAGCTGAGTCGTCTCAGGCGCTCTCTCCATCGCGGGGGTGGGGTGGCGTGGGGTAACTCATTTGGTAGAGCGTGGGACTCATGATCGCAAGATTGTGGGTTCGAATCACAACCGACGGCATTATCGGGTCCATCCGCGACCAATCGGCGTGGTAGGTTAGCCACGTTATATGACCTAGCGGTTGAATGCGTCGTAAAAGAACCCAAGGTTCTCCCCATCCCGATGGTTGCAGACGTCTGATTACTGCACCGTCCTATGCCCCATTCTGCCGTCGCATGTAGAGTTGCCGAGCGGGATGTTTGCATTGTGAGGTACAGAAAACGTCGCCACCGAGTTGTCAGACTTACCACGCGACAATACGCAGAACAGTTTGCCTTTCTGCGGAACTGTGGACTCTCATTGGTGCTGAAATAGCTGCGCAGCAACCGAGTAACGGACTGGATGTCTTGGGTGAATCGTGACGAGGAACATCGGCTGTTGCCTGTCTTGTATTTTGGCTATTGTCTTGGTGCAAAACGCGTGCTTGCCATGCCACCTCTGCCATTGCGTACGTAGGCAACTGCGATTTGCCGGATGTGGGGAAGGAATCTGCGTGTAATCAGTTGTGTGCCTCACCTGAGTTCCGTCACGGCGCTCGTGAACCACGTGGTGCATGTGCGCGTGTTGAAGTGCCGACTTCCGTGTTTAAGGCGGTTGCGGTTTGCATTGTAATTGTCATATCGGGCATGTGGGGCTGTTGAATACGATGAGTGTATTCCAGGTCCAGTTTGTTGTTCCATATGGATTTGCAACCTTGTGTCCGCGGCATCTTTACGTTTGTATAAAATCGTCCTACGCGAATTCCACCACTCACGTTAAATCAATATCAGGAATCACCCGGTTCGAGACAACAAATGGAATGTTCATGGAAGACGCGCAAGATTACCAATTTTTGGCTCCGTCACATGAATCACATGAATATTTAGACGGCTGATTCTAACGATGACTGCCCTGAGAAACTGTTCATTCTTGTATTCTCTTTTTAATACTTTATACAGTATGTAAGTGCGACGCGAGTTACCACAACATACAACACACTAGATGTAGCGCTTATTAGTCAGCGCGTTCATGATTAACATAAGTCAGCCGATCTGACTGCCGGTCCGTGTCGAACAAACGGCTGATTTCGGGGTGGTAACGTGCTGGCCGCGTCACCACGGCTCACGGCGGAGGCGGACAGATGTCGGTCATGTTAGCTGGGTGATGGAGATTTATCTGAACCACTCCAGCGGCATTTGCAGGGTGTCGGTGAACAGTGCTGGGTGAGCATCCCAAAATTCGTCTGCTGTTGTTTGAAATAGTTACTCGCTAGTTACCATGCCATGTTTGTAACTTTGCCATGTTGTTTTGTGTGCATCCGACGGGACTAAATACTTCCTCGGGGAATGTATCCAGAACATTTTCAGAGGTGGGGCCAAGCAGTTGAACGAAAGCTAGGATTATCTAAAAGTAGAATTAACGATGCAATCCCCGCGAAACATAAGTAATTCCCAATAAAAGTAAAGTGTTGCTTAAGCATCGTCCATAAGAACTAAGAGTGTGCCACTTTTTATGGTATACACAAGCATGGCAGCATGTGTATACATATATATGTATATCAGACGGTGGGCCGCCCCAGGCGGTCGGTGGTACCAGAGGATCGGCCGTACCAGACGGTCGGTAGCACCAGAAGATCGGCCGTACCAGACGGTCGGTGGCACCAACTGGTCGGTGACGGTCGGCTGCCCCAAAAGGTCGGAAGCACCAGAAGGTCGGCCGTACAAGACGGTCGGTAGCATCAGAAGGTCGGCCGCCGGGTGACGAGCAGCCTAGGGGTAAGTTTCCCGTCTCACAATCGAAAGGTTGTGGGTTCGAGTCTCACCTGTCGCTACTCTTCGCCCGCGACCAATCGGCGTGAGAGATTGGCGACGCTACATGACTCAACGGTCGATGTGTCGTACAACCAATAACCAACCAAGGTCGGCCGCCCCAGATGAGTGGCTGGCTGACCACACCAGCGTCTCATGCTCAGCGTAACAGATGTCGCTACCCGTGCTGTTCTACATTGTGCTCAGGATTGGGTGGCTCGAGACTTGAGAGTCCAGGATCTCTGGATAAGAAGCGAACATCCCAGTAGTTTCATTGACTCTTGCAGATTATGAGCTAGAGGTCCTGTGGCGCATGCCATTTAACGAAGGGCTAAAGCTACGTGTAGCGAGGGGTGAATTTATTATTTGATCGAGGAGCAGGTCAGGAGTATTTATGCTGCACCCATCCCTCCCTAACACACACGGACCAACCATTGGGTGCCCAGCTCCATCCACTATCGTGGAGCTCCGAAGGAAATGGAACCTCTCAGTCGAAGAACCCACATATGATTCGACTTCTTCGACGTGGTGCCTTTCAATTGAAAGGCATGTGTGACACCTAATTGCTTTTTTGTAAGACTTTTTTGCTAGTGTTTCTGTAACTTCCAAGACCTCCTAGAATAGGGTTGTGGTAGGTTCTCCTCAATCTGAAATGTATCTAATAATTAAATGTGTTGACTGTGAACTATGTCCCCTCTCCCAATCCATGATTGCGGGCGGAATTTGGCCTCATTCATGGAATCAATTGTAGCGACCCGCTCTGTCAAATCTCGTTAGATGAGTTCTGGTGGTGGCCACAGTCAGTGTAGCTATGGCCTCATGGGGCCTGAAGACGGAAACAGTGTGCTCACCCGGTCTGGATGTGATGAGGGAAACAGTGGCCTCACCCGGTCTGGACGTGATGAGGGAAACAGTGGGCTCACCCGGTCTGAGCTGGCCTGAGGAGGGAAACAGTGGCCTCACCCGGTCTGGGCCTGAGGAGGGAAACAGTGGCCTCACCCGGTCTGGGCTGGCCTGAGGAGGGAAACAGTGGTCTCACCCGGTCTGGGCTGGCCCGAGGAGGGAAACAATGGGATCACCCGGTCAGGACTTTCTGCTGTCTGCACGGCATGTACATGCATTTGAGCTCCAGCGAACGATCAGATGGAAACACGTAGCCTCCTGAATCTGGACAAGGACGTACGGAACAATCTCTGGCGGAACCTGGGGGATCCTGGGCTTGAGGCCCGCTAACTAACCGGCTTAACACGCGCACCGGAGGAGGGGGTAGGGCGGAGGAGACCATGCTGCTTTTCGACGATATCTCACAAACGTGGTAGGGATATTGAAATGCAACCGTTTGAATGTGCTGCAAATTGATAAGCGTGCCCTATACGTGCAGTTGTGAAATCCTTTGTTAAACGTAGACACTGGGGGGGAGGGGTGCGCAGTCGACCGACCGGCCGCACAGCCGCCAAAGTTCAAAATCACGAAGGTCGCGTCGGCTCGGTGGCGCCGCGTACCAGTTGATCTCTATCTCGTTTGACCATGAAGGCATTGATCTAGGGTTACCAAATCAATACTGTAGAAAGTCGCAATACCCCCTCAAAATGTTGTGCTTCTAGCTTCAGTAGTTTCAGAGATGTTAGAAGGGCGGAATCCGCTCCCCCTCCTAAACTTGGCAGGTGATAAACCCTCCGGCGCCCTGGTTAGGTACACTTGCATCTGTTCTGTAAACTATATGTATATACATATACATATATATATATAGATATATATATATATATATATATATATATATATATATATATATATATATATATATATATATATATATATATATATATATATATATATATATATATATATATATATATATATATATATATATATATATATATATATATATATATATATATATATATGCATTATATGGTGAAAATGTCGTTTTAACAGCAACTCTGCGCCCGTTGGTGTCCTAATCCACGAAGTGCTTTCTCTTAACCGCATATTTTTAATTAATATCTCTCACCATCTGGACATGAGTTTCTTTGTTGCTATTAGGGCTTAGGGACGCTTCGAATGCTTCGGTCATACAGCGCCCAGACATGAGTTTCTTGATTGCCACTGAAACTATTTTAGTGGCAATGAAGAACCGAACTTATTCTGCTTTCGACATAGAAAAGCGGAACTACAGTACAATGTTAGCTTCTATCTGAAGCAAGGTACAATGGTTTCGGTTGCGCCTCTTGTGACTGCTTTTTATTTGTTTTCTTTTCATGTCTTGCCATCTTGATAGGCAAGGAGGGGCCAGAAAAAATGGGCGGATCCAAACTCAATCTTAGACCAATTCCTTCAAGTTAACGCCATGGGTCAATGGTCACGATCGGAGAAAACTGATGTGAAGCCCCTGTTCTCCTTGATCTCATGCCCATGCATAATGCATATTCACCACACTGAATCACTCGAACAGGCAAACGATTATGTTCACATACATTTTCAGACGGGAAATCACACCAGATTAACACATTCATTTTTCTTCGCGGTAATACCCGGTGAGTCACTTCATTACATCTAACTGAATGGTGTTGGCGCCCGTCGACTGACGTCTCGACATGTCCAGGCATCGACTTGCATGAGGCAAGAGTAGTGGAGGATCGCAGACAAGGTTAATATGACTAGTTTTTATTCCATTATCTTCAACCAAATACATAGGCTCCATTTAAGCTTCAGCATGAACGGATCCAATAATTTGCATGGGGCACTCGTCTGGAGAAATGGGCGCCATTTCTTCGGAGGGGTGCTTCTGCGAAAATCCCTGGAGGTGCACATTCAGCTAAAAATATGGTGGAGCGGGAGAAGGAGTACAGTCGAGCATAGAGGAGGACATCGTTCTTCTTCTTTCTTAGAGCGCCTTTTCCTCTCAGGGGCACCTTTTCTTTTGAGAGTGGCGCCTTTGGCTTTGAGAGAGATCCGTTGAGAGAGATGAGGGGTGTAGTCAAGCTTCCCCGCCATTTCTGGTCAGATGAGTGTCACTTTTCCATGGGAGAGAGGGGGTCACATTCCCCCACTGCCCCCTGCACGCGCTCCTGAATCTCAGTAACTTTGGTGTAGTGTAGGTCACACCTGCCACATTATATTTTCCACTGATGTGTGTGATCACTTCGTGTTTGAAATTCATAGAGCCTGGCACCTCGGTCGCCGTTTGATTTATTCAAACCAACAGTCGACCGTATATCGTGTCAACATACGATACAACATAACGTGTGCAATGGACATAGTAAGTAGGCAGGATGACATTACCTAGCCCCCCGCCCCTCTCTCTCTCTCTCATATATATTATATATATATATATATATATATATATATATATATATATATATTTATATATATATTCCCCGTTGTGTGTGTGAATGTGTGTGTTTGTGTGTGTGTGTGTGTGTGTGTCCATAGCTTGCCTACACTCACTATTTTAAACTGCCTGAAGTGCATCAGTGTTCAAGGTGTAAATGCTACAGAAGAGCAGAAAACTCGGAAGTCCGTCACTCTACAATTGCCTCTAACTGCGACGCCTCGCCGCTACTTCAGTCACCAATCGATGAAGAAGTGAAACGTCGACTCATACTTGTATTCGCAAGTATAGGGCTAGGCGATGTCATCCTGCCTACTTATTATGTTCTTTGTCCATGTTGTGTTGTATCGCATGTTCACACGATAACGGTCGACCGTTGGTTTGAATAAATCAAACGGCAGTTGAGGTGCCCGGCTCTGTAAATAAACGCTTTAAGCTCGCTTCTTACCCAAAGTAGTGATTTGTTTGGTGATGCATTAAAATGTAACGAAGAGCGTGGAGTGGTCAATCCATTGGCTGAACGTGACTGACGAGTTAGCTTTTGGTACAGACGAAGACTGGAGATGATCGCAAGCTGCAGTTCGGCCACAAAGTCGGGCAGCTGCGGTGAGGTTCCGCGCGCAGCTGTCGCACGTGAGAAGATGCCGGGTGACGTCAGATCGTGTCAGAAGGCGTCACGTTCGATCGATAGCGAGCGGCCCGGCCTGGCAGCGCCGCTGCATTTGGCGCCGGTGTTGCAGCGTACACGGTGCTGGCGCTGCCGGCCCGTTTTGTCGCCGCCGACACACTGCGGCGATCTCGCCGCTGATGGATGGGCCCGGCCCATGGCGGTGGGCTCGGCCCATGGCGGGGGGCTCGGCGACGTGTTGCTACGCCGAGCGCGCATGCAGTGGGGGCGGTCAGGGGTGGTCAGCGGTCGTCGTGTCTCTCGTCACGCGGAAGGACATGGCTAAAAATGATGCTTGACAAGCGCGCACGGTGTGCTGCACTGTCTGTCAGTCACACGCGCTGGAAGTGATTGCATGCTGTCATGCAGCGTACTGCCGAGCACAATGAGTTGCAGCTGTAGACGTCCACACAGCGCTGAATCGCTTCTTGATTTGCCTTCTCCATTGTTTCTGTACAGATTGGAAGTGGAAATGCATGAAATCGCTGCACTCCTGTTTCTCGTAGGTAAGTGTCTCGGGATAATTCAAGAACTCACTCCCACCCACAAATAGTTCCCACACAATAAGTTTGATAACATCAGCTAAGTATATGTTGCACCTTACATACTAACGGATACCTAGAGGACACCTTAGCTGTTTTGCCGGAAAATGATCCCTCAGTCATTTCATGATCGACCGCACGATTGGTTTCATAACTTGATGAGCCGTCAAGGCCAGAATTAGAGGCCGGTTTTTGGATTCAACCCATAGAAATGTGCATTTTGTGCCAATTCTGTAATGTACTCACGCGAAATGCCACACTAATGTGGCTGTTGGCTTCCAAGATATTGCATGAAATTGATAGTGGACAACTGCGCGCTCTCGGAGCGGGTCTTGCCGATCAGAGCGCGTATGAAGCCAACCAGCGTGAACAAAACATTACTGATATCTTCCAGACGTGATGGTTGCCGTTGATGGTCGCCGCTCGAGCGTGTTGTCAGCCCATTACCAGCGCGCGGCCTTCCCAAGTCCGTGTCAACAGCTCAATGCCAGTCCGCCTCTCAGCTGGCCGGCGCTCAGGGCCCCTCCCACGTGCTGCGGTCGGCCGGCACCTGTCATCCGCCGACGTCCCGATCGGCCACGACACGGCCCCGCCCCGCTGAAAAATCGCCACACCACAGCACTGGATCACAGTCGGCAACGGACGCCATTCCGCGGCCGCCAAAACCCGCCGGGAATCCGCGCAGAAGCCGGAGCCGGTCGGGGCGCCGCGCCATCGCATCAGCGGCGCGCCGATACCATCTGAGTGGCCGGTGTCGCGACGGGCCACGTGACCTTCCCAGGCCACTGCGGACAGGCCGGCGCGCGCCTGACCGCGCCATTAATCAGAAATACGCGCCCGCGAACCGTCAGGCCGTGACAGTGATTGAATTTTATCCGTCCCGATCGGCCACCGCAGCTAGTCGCTGTGCTCGGGTGTCATTTATCGCCGTGCGCCGGACATGCGTGGACGTGGCGGACGTTTGAAAACGGCCGGCTGGCTGGCCATGGGAGCCGCCCACCAGCTCTCCGCAACGGACACCACAGCGTGGGAAGGTCGTGCTCACGGCCCGACGGCTGAACAACCGTCGCCATCAGCTTGCAGACGCCACAGACACCCAAACACAACAGCTAGCTGCCGGAAATCAAATGCTGCTTATACATGGTGTCAATGGCAGCCACCTACCCTTCATCGGAAAATATATGTGTTTTGTCAACACTGAAAAATGGATATGACATCATTGATGTTTGGCATGAGTTCGCATAGTTCCTTCCGGCAAGATATCGCCTCCCATCGCTAGTCTGAACACATCGTACATCGCTAGGCACATCGTTAGTGTCTGAAGACTAATGTACTAATGGGGGAAAATTACATGTAATGCCTACGCCCTTGGGCATACAAATTATCTAATCAACACCAGCCATGACATAGGTGGCGTATGATAAACCTGCTGCGATAAATGATATATGATATATGATACAAATGAACATCATTCAGTGTTCTTAGTTTGGTTCATTCGGCATCACTTTACATGACTTTCACCATGCATGACCCTTCCGATACTACAAAACATGACACATTGCATGCTTAAGACTGAGCAGAAAAAGCTTACAAAAATGTACTGGTAAAAATTTGTTTTTTAATGCGGACCTTGAACGGTGATTCTTAAGAGATCAAGAGTGGTCAGTTTGGACGGCTAGGTTAGCATAAGTTGCTGAGGGATTTCTTTCCTCCTCTCCCGTAAGAAATACCCTTGGAATCGACAATACAGGCAGACAATATGGAGAGACCACACATACAGATCACATGGACGGACCGCACAGACAGAACACAGGTACTATACGGACGCACTATACGACAGACCATATGGACAGACCATACGTACAGAGCATACGGATGGACCGTACGGTCAGACCATACGGATGGACCATACGGACAGATCAGTCAGATAGACCACACAGATAGACCACACGAAGATGCAAACGGACGGATCACACAAGACAGACCACACAGGGTAGACCATATGGACAGACAACATACAAAAAACATCATGGACAAGACACACGGACAGACCACATGAAAAACACATCGTAGACAAGAAACACGGACAGACCACACAGTACAGACCACATGCAAAAACACATCGTAGACAAGACACACGGACGGACCAAACAGTACAGACCATATGGACAGATCACAAATGGCACACAGACAGAGTACACGGACAGACCATGTCCAGACAGACCGCATACACAGACCATGCTCAGGCAGACCACATGGACAGACCGCACATACAGACCACACACATACAGACCACATGGACAGACGACGCTCAGATAGTCCACACATACAATCCACACATACAGACCACACATACAGACAACACATACAGACCACACACCTAAAGACCACACTGACGGACCACACACGGTCAGACCACACACGACCCAACCACAGGGTGATGTGTGTCGGCGCGCGCGGCGGACGACAGGCAGCCGCCGCGCCGACAGTGCGTCATTATCGGCCCCCGAGCGGCGGCGCCGGCGGCCCAGCTGCGTGAGTCGGCCGTGTTTGACTAGCCGTCCTGTCATTACCAGCGGAGGCCGCGCGACCGAGGCGGCCGCCGCCGGCCCCCGGCCACCGACGCCTCGCCCTCTCGCGTGGTGTCAGCTGCCCTGACGAGATACGGTGGGGAGGGGGCGTGTCCGAGGCGAGCAGCCCGTTGGAGGCGTCCGCTCCGTAACTGGGTGTTACGAGGCCGATACTTTCTTGTCAGACTCGTGGTCTGTGTGTCTGTTGTCGGCCGAAATAGGAGTAATGTCACACATCGAACAGTAAGAAAATTGCGTTTGCTCATGCCCATGAGCATTCAATGAATGTTAGACGCTTCGTAATTCTGACAAAACTGTCAGCTCCCCTACGGTTCTGATGTTTCTGTTGATATGCGACATTTGAAGCTACTCAGAGGCATCTGAAGTACCTGCATTGGGGAATGAAAAAAGATCCAGGCACGCCCATCTTGTGCCACAGAACGTTAGCGGCACTGTGGAATGAATTTTCTTTTGATGTGTTATTTCCATGTCACAATGGCTTTAAGCCGGATTACCAAGAAGTGTAGGACATTGAGATATGCTTCTACGTTTGCGCGCGCGAGACAGTGTTAATTCAACACTCGGAGTTCGCGGTACTCTTTTACCTCTCGCAGTCGCAGAGGATTAGTTTTGACCTCGATGCTAACTTTTGTTCGAAGCAAGACAGAAAGATGCTGTAAAAAGATTATTACCATCCTTGGGTGGTCATATTTGCTAGAAACATCTGTCTATCTCGCTGGGTTTACATTGCTGGTCAGGTGAAGCAGGCCAATGTCGAGGTGTAGTTAGTCACCCGTTTCCCATAGTTACCGGATTCTGTGTCTCAAAACAAATATGATGCCGATCTTTAATGTCGATAGGGACCTGATGATTTAGTCTCACGCAGCTTACACGTGCAAATGGTAAGCTCATCGATACAAGATCATATACTCGGAATGATGTGATGTACTGTCCAAGATGGCAATTTTCGAAGGAAAAAACGCATAAGAACAGTTAATGAGTTGCACCAAAGCGAAACCAATTACTTTGTATGTACCATCTTTCATGACTTCCCTACATCATTTCAACTTTATTGATGCTCGGGAAGATGGTCGAATCATTTTCCCCCCAAATACAGTTTTCCCAATCGAATTTAGTAACTCCAGCTACATCAGAAATGAAACCAGCGTGTACAATTACCCAGGTTTGGTCATTTTTCTTTTGTAATATTTAAGCCTACTATAACCTACAGAGTCTACGATGCAAATGCGCTCGGAACATGTCAGATTATATCTCAGTGGCCTAACCAAATAGTGACGAGAATATTGAATTCGTTTACATGGCATACTTGACCACTGCACGCATTCCGATTTTCAAGGGGATTTATCAGCCACAAAATTATGCACCAAAAGTTCATTATGACTTATGTAACGCCACATTTTATGTTTTTTATTCACCATTGCACACATACTTCGCTTTTATATGAATCTTGTGCAATTTGCTTATAAAAAAATGTTCCTATGCACATCTCAAAGCAACTTTGAAACGAGGTCATGACCTCACTTTGACCGACCTTAGCTATGACCTTTCCCTGGTAGCTTAAGATACAGGAACTAAATGTTTAACCGAATGTACGCTCATCAACTATCGCAAGGAATGCCGTACGTCAAAGCGATATCTTGAAAAGTTCTGGAGGTGGCTCAGATAAAAACATTAGGTATTGGCTAAAACTACCCATACTCCCGCCGTATCCCCTCTGACCTCACCACAATCCGAAGATTAATGCGACGAGTGGGAGCGAAAAACACCATTCACGCGACGTACATCAAGTTCAGCTCAACATACTGATGAGTGCAGTGTAACACCTTGTAATACCCTATCACTAACCGCTTATTGAAAGTCGACGAAAACTGAGCACAAATACTTGAACATGATCCGTTAAGATAGGATGAAAAGCTGCTTCAGAACAAATGTACAGACACTTCCCACATGGGAGATCGAGGTGGCACCTTTGAACTTGTGGCGACTGTGCTGAAGTGGCCCGGGGACGCCGCCCTCGACAATTTACCGGGGCTTTGAACCCTGGCAGTGCTTCGTAGATTGGTCGCACGTGACTGTGCGAGGCACCGGCAGCTTACGCGTTGATGTGGGCTAATTTCGCTCTAATAAACAAGCCGCAGGCGGTCCGTCAGCGTCGACAGGCGGCGAGCCGCCGCGGGGACGCTGCGGCGGCGGTCACCGGTGTCTGTGGCGCCGGTGTGACGTGACGATTTGCGGCGCCGCACTCGAGGGTGGTCCTCAGCCTGTGGCTCACGTGGCGCCGTGACTGGACATCGCTGCGGCCGCGGACGATCTGTCCGACTGAATGGCCGGCCGTTACGGTCGAGATTCTGAGATCAGCTCGTGCACACGTGTCGCGGCCGAGAGACTGCTGCCCCCCCTCCACTGACACCCGAGGAGGCACGTCCGGGCTCCGCCTTGCTGTCGTGTCGCAACGTGCGCCGGCCGTCGTGTCGTAAATTGAGTCGTGTCGTGTTTGTGTGGCGGCCGTCCGCCGGCCGTCCGAGCCGCCGACCGCCGCGGTAGCTGACCGCACGTGTGTCGCAATCCCCCGAGAGATGGCTCGTCCGGCGGTGGCTGCCTTTCCCGGCCGTGGTGTCGGCGCCTGCGGTCTCGCTCCCGCGCGCGCCACTTCACACGGGAATGCTGCGGTCGCCGTCGGCCCGAGCCCCGCCCCCGACCGCGGTCAGGGCGCAACCGCACCCTTGGCGACGGTCGGCGCGGAGACCTTGCCCGCGGGCAACTGTCAGGGTTAGCATCTGACCCCGGATGTGAGTCAGGGTGAAACGCATTTCCCGGACCAAAATTCAGCGTGTGCCTCCTGTCCTTAGCACTGATCACCGTGAAATGTGTCGCCGCCGGGCAATTATCAAGGCGAATACAACATGTATACCGAAGAATGGATGTTCCATACAAGTTGCTCATGCAAGTTCATTATGAAATCCTATACTCGGATGAAATGCCATGCTTTCGGAACATGTCTAAAAACCGTGCTCAAATGATGGTCCACACGTCAAACCAAAATCAACCAAACCAAATCAACCAACCAGAATCCACCGATTTAAGATGGTTGATTTGGCTGAATCAGTCCGGATCAGGTGAATGACGAAGTTGTAGCTTCGGCATGGCCATGTTTAAGATGGCTATGTTCCACTGTCCTGGTCTCTCGGCGAGGCCTGATAAGACGCAGTGTAGGAGTAGTCCGTACCCTGGCCATGTTGAGGTTATATTTACATTTACTATCGAGACTATTTGACGCAGAAGTAGCTGTCATTTAAACTTAAATGAACACCCTCCTGGTAACTACTTCAAAAAGCGAACTTGACGTATACAGTAAATTAATGGTACGAAAGTTTGACCTCTCAGTTGAATGACTTTTCACCACGAGTAAGGTCATATATTTAGAAGCGGCAATTCCTTCAGAGTCCCCATTTTCATTAAAAGAAATACATATATTTGTTGGCCCTACCAGTGGATGTTTGGAATCTTTCGCTGAACATAGTGGAGCTTTTGTCGGATGTCATATGCCGCTCAGCTTGCGGTCTCTTGACGTTCCCCGCCCTGTGGTGGGACCCGTGACAACATGGGCCGTGTGTTTATTTCCATAATATTGTAGGAAGTGCTCAGCTCATGCGATTTTTATATTTCCAAACGCACAGATGCAACCTCTTGCGACAAACGCAGGAGGGAGAAAAAATATATTATAGAAGATAGATTTAGGAATAGAAGGAGACAGACAAAGATATGCAAAGAGAGGAGAAAAGAGAGGTTGGAAGAGGCAAGGAAATCGGTGGAAAGAAACAGAAAGTGGTGGGAAGGATGCACTAGTTATGTCAAGTAGCATTTCACGGAAAGAAATCAGCTAAATAAACATCCCACTTAAGACCCCAAAAGGTTTTAGCCTCCCCCATACAATTCTTCCACTGACGGTTCGCGGTCCAGCTAGTCGCCTATTTCTGCCGAAGGATCTACTGGCCTTTCCGCGGGAGCGAGGCTAATCCTTCAACCTCCACTATAAACTCAACCCCCACAAAATGTCACGGCACCCCTGGGATCTAGAAAACATGCCTTGGAAATCTGTTATCCTGAACCCCGATATTAAAGTCGTTTGATGACAAGAAAAGTGACTTGCTGATATCCATATCCGAACTCCCGGATCGGCCCGTGCGAACGTGACTCCTATTGTTGTTATATCGCTTCGTTTTGAGGGTCGACTTGGGGTACACCTCGTTTTTCTCCTTGAATACGATAGCGACACTCAGTGAGCTTACAGACAACGCAGCCATCGTCTGCATGGTGAGCTACCACCCCAAACACCGTTGAACATTGTTCTTAAAATCCACAATTCACCATCCGTAGTAACATCTGACGTTAAAAGAAGCTTTCCAGATCTCACCTGAATGCAACGGCTCGACGAAGACAAAACGGAAATGATTGGCGAGATGTTTATTAATAATTGACACATGCTGACCTAATATGGTAGCATCACATCGGGAGTTATTTATATTTTTGCATGCCACCATACTCTACCAAGGCCGGTACCAAGCAACACACCGGATCAACGGAGCCAGCCGGCTGTTCAGAAGCCGTGGAAGTGGCCTTCGATGAGCAGACACAACACCTGTGCTTATGTACTCACGTGCGCATCTGCGGGTGCACAGCATCTCACTGCTATCTCGAACAGTTCACAGGGACGGTTTCGATGGCATTTCGTGTCATAGCATATCATGTGATGTCATGCTGTCATGATGAATGATGACTGAATGCCATGTCACGATGCTGTGACGAATGATACCATTAAGACGTGCCATTGGATGCCATGATGCTAAGACGAATGAATTATATGACGTGCCATGTCATGTTATGTGGAATGATGATTGTATTTCTTATCACGATGCTATAAGAAATGCCAACATTGTGAAGTGTCACGTCATATCACGATGCTATGGCGAATGCTGACGCTATGTCGTGCCAGTTCATGCCACGATAAATGATGACTTCATGTCATATCATGCAACTATGACGAATGATAACGTTATGGTGTGCCATGTCATACCACGATGCTATGACGAATTATAGCGTTATGAAGTACCATGTCATGCCCTAATGAGGCTTTTAACACGAGTAACTAAGCAACTCTGCTTACAATTCGCCAGGCGATTTCCATTAAAATCGTGAGAACTCGTACAACAATTTTCCTCCAAGACATAGACAAGAGAAACACCAAATCTCAGGTGTATATAATAACTGGTCGGGAATAGCCTAAGTAAGTTATGGTGCGAGTAACAGTGTCCTTCATTCTGATACATTTTGATCGGATTACTTCTGACGTGGCCAGAAATAGGCAAATATATTTCATAATGCCACTAGCAGTGGCACACAAATTACAATATTCTTCGGACTCGAACTAGCAGTGCTGATTTAGAAGGCTCATATCTCAATAAACTATCGTCTACTTACGCAAAGCAATGTGCTGTGATGGTTGGTATTTTAATTAGTACATCTTCCGCTACAGCTGGCCATTTCGAGACAATGATAATGTGCTGTGAACTTAAAATGTATTGCAATAAAAACCACGACTTCTCGATTTGCTATGCTATCACAATATGCACAGCAAATTGTACAAGCCAATACATACAATGCAACCATGATACGCAATGCATGTAATAGCAGCTGGTACGCGGGATTCCTGGGATTGGACGTCGCTGCGGTACTGTCTGCGCGTTATCCGTACGTTCTCCTGACAACGAAGTTTTCGCAAGATAGCGAGGCAGCATACACAGCAGGGATTTCCCCACATCCTTGTAGCGTGTGCGGTGTCACCCTGGGATGAGTCGCCGGCGCACCCTCTCCTCACGCTTCACGATCGCCGCATTACCCACACACATCACCATTGGACACTACACTGACTCACTTTCTTATCACGGTTTACGGTCATTGCATTGCCCACACACAGTCGTTGCATCGCCCACACGCATCACCATCAGACACCACCCAGGCGCTGACAGGAGCGTTTTCACATTTAGCCAGTGCGCACAAGGTGCTTCGTGGAAAATGACCTTAGACGATCATACCGCACCCCGCAGCCATTTGCCGGTGGCGACGTTCATGTCCAGCACGCGTGGAACAGGCAGTTCGATTGCCCGCCTACGCGGTTGGGACTACTTTATGCACCCGCGAGCGACGAGCAGATCGCGCCAGCAGTCGCTCGCCGTTACGACACGCCGGCGGTTGTGACAGCTGGCGGCAACTGCGACTTTTACGACGCACGCGTCAGTGGAAATCCTTCACGTCACACGCCTTTCACGTGTGCGACGCCTCGGGGCACGTGGAGCCCACATGCTGTCGGTGTTGCACCGACAGGCGACCCGGACGTACGAGCACATTGGACGCCGCCGCTGACTCTCAATGCCGCGAGGCCAGTCGTGGCCGGGCGTCGTGTCCAGCCGGTATGATCGTGCGCGGGCCTGAACTATTCAGCGGACTCCTGACAGCATGGCACACCTAACACAACCTTGCTGACGCTCCCCCAGCGGAAGTGACTCGGCTGTAATGCTCTCCTCACGTGACAGTTCACCCACGCCACGTTTGTCTGTGACCAAAGCTTTTAATGTCTGTGATGTTTATTTCCACACTGTGGAGCGGGCAGCCTTAAGTTGGCACTGCAGTGGTGGACATACATCATCAGCTGGGAGATGCCTGACCCAGAGATAGGATAGAGAAGCTATGCTAGTAAGGCGTCTGGTAGGATGCTTTGGTAGAGGCGTGGTCGTGGTAGTGCTGGTGTGGAGACCTGTGGTAGAGATAAGCTGTTAATAGTGTAGTTCATAGAGTGGAGCTGCGATGAACATAAACCTGCGATTGTGAGGTAGTTGGTGTAGAGGTGTGGCATATATTGGGTAGTAATAATGCGATGTCAGATGCACAGATACCGATGCTTCATGCTCCAGTGGCTCGCGTAAAGCTCAACAGGAATGCAACCCGTAATCGTGTATTAGCTTGTGCAGAACTGTGTGATTTGGTAGCGGTGTGCTGTAGGGCACAGCACTACGACATTTGGGACATGCGACATGGTATTTGTGGTCTCGCAGTGTCCCTTGTAGTACCTGTAGTAGGGCCGGGCAATAGCTTAGTGCTCCTGTGGCGGCCGTGACATATTAGGGTTGTGTGCGCAGTGACCACACGGCGAACACAGAAAAGGATGATCTCTCGCGGTAGTGGCCATTAGCGCGGCTGTGACTCCTCCCGGTGACGTAGCAGCTGCCCCAGGTCAGGACGATCTGCCGATACAGAGCAGCCAGCAGCTCGGATATGTGTGGCGTGCTAGCTGCAGCAGATGAGGACGATCTGCCGATACAGAGCAGCCAGCAACTCGGCTGTGAGTGACGTGGCAGCTGCAGCAGATCAGGACGATCTGCCGATACAGAGCAGCAAGCAACTCGGCTGTGAGTGACGTGGCAGCTGCAGCAGATCAGGACGACCTGCCGGTACAGAGCAGCCAGCAGCTCAGCTGTGAGTGACGTGGCAGCTGCAGCAGATCAGGACGATCTGCCGATACAGAGCAGCCAGCAACTCTGCTGTGGTGACGTAGCAGCTGCCCAGGTCAGGACGATCTGCCGATACAGAGCAGCCAGCAGCTCGGCTGTGAGTGACGTGGCAGCTGCAGCAGATCAGGACGATCTGCCGATACAGAGCAGCCAGCAACTCTGCTGTGAGTGACGTGGCAGCTGCAGCAGATCAGGACGATCTGCCGATACAGAGCAGCCAGCAGCTCAGCTGTGAGTGACGTGGCAGCTGCAGCAGATCAGGACGATCTGCCGATACAGAGCAGCCAGCAGCTCAGCTGTGAGTGACGTGGAAGCTGCCGCAAGTCAGGACGATCTGTCGCGACAGGGCAGCCAGCAGCGCCGCTGCGACTCCCCTCGGCGCTGTTGCCGCCTCCGTCGACTGTGGTCAGTCACGTTTGATTGACGACAACGGCGGCCGGAACTACGCCATGAATCCGGCGACAACATCACCTGCGACGAGATGGGGTCGGCGTGACCCACTGCGGACGGTCATCGCTTCCCCGCCGGCCACTGCGGACGGTCGCCCGCTGCTTCGCCGGCCACTGGGACGATCGCCGCTGCCTCGCTGGCCACTGCGGACGGTCGCCCGCTGCCTCGCTGGCCACTGAGAACGGGCGCCGCTGCCTCGTCGGCCACTGCGGACGGTCATCGCTTCCCCGCCGGCCACTGCGGACGGTCGCCCGCTGCTTCGCCGGCCACTGGGACGATCGCCGCTGCCTCGCCGGCCACTGCGGACGGTCGCCGCTGCCTCGCCGGCCACTGGAACGGCGCCGCTGCCTCGCCGGCCACTGGGACGGTCGCCGCTCCCCGCCGGCCACTGCGGACGGTCGCCGCTGCCTTCGCCGGCCACTGGGACGATCGCCGCTGCCTCGCCGGCCACGGACGGTCGCCGCTCCCCGCCGGCCACTGGGACGATCGCCGCTGCCTGCCGGCCACTGCGACGGTCGCCGCTGCCTCGCCGGCCACTGCGGACGGTCGCCGCTTCCCCGCCGGCCACTGCGGACGGTCATCGCTTCCCCGCCGGCCACTGCGGACGATCGCCGCTGCCTCGCCGGCCACTGCGGACGGTCGCCGCTTCCCCGCCGGCCACTGTGACGGTCATCGCTGAGTCGCCGGCCACTGAGCTACCGGCGGTCGGCGGCGTGCGCAGGCTTCGGCCACCGCGACCTACAGAAATCGGCCGCTTTGTTCTCCGGTAATAAATGTTCGCGACTCTGGTGGCGTGCCAGAAACAGGAAGCGATTTATTCAACACATTTTGCGCGACTGGTGCTAGAAGGCTAACAGACAATGATAGATGGAGTGGAGGTGATTCATACGACGCTTAGCCCTTTGTTCAGATGTTTACCGCTGTTTTTCGTGTCTGCTTGATAGGCAGACATGCTTCCTAGTTCAGCTGCCGTTTGATTAATTGGCACCTGTCGATGTTTCAAAGTGAACAAGAGCAGTTGAGTTGGATAACAGTACTGGCGTCCTGTAATTTACCGGGTTGTTGCGACGTTAGGGGCTGACGACGAGCCGTGGAGGCGGTTTTGCATGGGCGGATCCCTTTGTTGCCGGCTCGCCACGTCGCTGACCGGGTGCCGGGCGTCTCATTGGCCGTTTTTATAATGACGACTTAATTTATCGCCGTGCTTGGTGCCTATCTCGGAGGCCGGGTCACCACAAATTGTGTCCAGACACGCGATGGCTAATGGGTGATAAATAAGACGAACGGTCCTCTCACGATCGCTGCTCCATATCGATGCTCTTCTTCCGGCCGGGGTGTCACCTTGTGTATATTAAGCGAGCTCTGGGCCTCTTAATTCTTGATTTGGCCCAATCGAACACCGATTTTGACCCCAAATCAAGCTGAAGCTTAACCATCGGGCCTATGGGTGTGCATACACTAGATACAGATAGTTTTCGGGGCAGCTTTGACCATCAAAGAGATCATTTGCCCCTCCCCAACCAACTTCATAAAGTGACACCCATGTCTGCTGCCACTGTCTGTTGCCTCCGTGTGCAGCTAGGTGTGCAGCTAGGTGTGCAGCTAGGTGTGCAGGTAAACAGCTGTCGCGTACCGTAGTGACGACAGCTCGTCACTCGAGTCAGCCGACAGGCCGCCGGCCAGACACAGGAGGCTGCGCGCAGCGGTAGGCTGCTGGTGGCCGTGCAGGTAAACAGCTGTCGCGTACCGTAGTGACGACAGCTCGTCACTCGAGTCAGCCGACAGGCCGCCGGCCAGACACAGGAGGCTGCGCGCAGCGGCAGGCTGCTGGTGGCCGGCGACCTGCCCGATCCGGCGCCCCGGCGCTTCTCGGCGATGTCTCCCGGCACTCTGGCGCTTCAGTCATGCGCGTGCAACGTGCAGTGCAACATGCAGCAATCCACGGACGTGGAAAATGACTGGGCTGTTGCTCACTGAAAAACCGACTTGACCGGCTCCCGCCTGTCTGCTATGCATCTTTGTGTACGTGGGAAGGAGGTTCCATCACATATCTGATCAGAAGAGGAATATTTCCCTACATCCGTCGGATGTGCGGCATACTGTCCTGGAATGCCAGCGACATTGTGTCGTCCGCCTCTGAGGTCACCAACTGGAACAGTGCCACAGGAGCAATATCACAGGGTTGTAACACATGGAGATCCATGGGGTGGCATGTATACCTCTACCTCTAGGAGTTGTGTACCTCTATGAGTCTATCTCTATGAGTTGTGTGGGAATGCTCGGGCTACGTCGTACGTTAATAAGTGCCCCACCTGTAGCAAGCGTAAATAAGTCACAGTTTGTATTGATGACCAACGTTCGTGGCTTCGTGGCCACCTTTCTACCACTACACACCTAGCTCAAATCGCATTGTCTAGTGATTAGCGCGAGGGACCGACAAAACCCAGAAGGCTGTTGACAGGCCGCGCCTTCGATGGTGTTACGGTAGTGTTCCTCACTAAAGTCTCCCGGGATATTGTGGTGTGCGGAGATGAAGTCTCCTCAGGACATTCTTCACTATGTGGCGTGGTACATACGCGACGGTCAGATTTCCAGTTTCATTTATGCAGTTCCAGTTTATATCTGGGTCCAACGTGCTACGACACATCCGGAAAACTATTGACGAAGGTTTCCGATAGGTGGATGATTCCAATATTTCATTCGTTTCTTCATATAAGACCGCTCCATATGTAGGCGAATAACATACCAATCGGAGTGCCGTTTTGTCTTCCTAATTGTTGACTATGCTTTGATGTTTAGCTGGGATATGTTTTCAAGTTGGAAGGCTATTTACTGAGCCAGCCATGTAATTTTCCGAGAGCCACCATGTTAAAGTGCATAGCTGGCCGAGTGAATACGTTTTGTAACCTGCTATCTTCCCAACAAAGAAGCGTGTCCCTATTAGATGTCAGTCTAGGGTGTAATTGTGTATGTATACATAAAGTAGTGATAAGCTTCCATTAAGAATCTTGCGACGACTTTTCATCCACACGATCGAGAATAAAACATAAATTCCTAGTAGCAAAATAGAAATGCATGGGGCCTACGAAAGGTTTCTAAGCGCATTGGGTCTTTTTGTTTAAACAAATAGGCGAACACGTAGGTGCATTTTGTTTCTGCGCTTCCTTCAGGAGGATGGAAGTCACGTCTAGTCAAGTATCTATAGCAGTGGATGAAGATGAAGTATACCCCGGCGCTTAACCCTTCCTTTGGGAAAATCATGGATCCGTCGTACATATGTACCCTCAAATCCATATGATTTTATTTCGAATATACCACCAGATAGATCCATTCAGTGCGATATAAATGAAGTTTCGGAATTCGGATATTCGATAAGTGGAACAAACAAGATCACTAAGGCATGCCATGTTTCTAGACAGGGTTGGTGCATTTCGGTGCAAAGAGGACGCTGATTTCTTTTTAATGCTGCAACTCACCAATGAATTTATTGGACACTTAAAGGGCGGCCCAGTATTATCAATAGTATAGATTCAAACATTGCGTAAAGCTTCATTAAATATGGATGGTGGCGTATGGGCGGGCGTGGGCAGATGGCATCATAGAGAGGGTTGTGGGAATATGATGGCGCCGACACGGCCATGAGAGAACAATACTCCATCCGTGGCACTTCAAGCATGACCAGGGGTGATTAGAACAGAATGAAGATGGTCTCAACACTCCTAAAGCTGGTCTGACCATTACGTTTCCGTCATTTCTGAACACTTGCCACACATTTTTTGGTACTGGTGTTTCTTTGTTCTTGACTACACACGATTCAATTGCCATTAAATTGCAGAAAACAATCCTTCAAGGGCCAAATATCAGGCGGATGGCCAAGCCTGCCTCGCCCGCCCACGTCTGTCCTCGGTCACCTGACACTTGATGAGTTCGACCTAGTCTAACTTGACGTACCAAAGATGGCAATCATTTAGCAGCATATGCAAATTGATGCACTCTCTTCGCTCCAGGCTACCCGTACTTGGCGCGAGCTCACCTGGGCTAGCTGCGGGGCAGCCACGGGCCGCGAGCGGGGCTGCCGCACTTCTGCCGGCTCTGTTGCCGGGCGTCACGGGCACGAGGGACCACGCCGCCCGCTCACCAGCGCACGCTGCACTATTGACCTGCATCAAGTTTCGATGCCGGTCAACGCCGCCGCCCAGCCGTCGTAAAGTCAAAAGGCACTGCCGATCGGACGGCTCGGTTACGACACGGTCGCCGGCCGACGAGAGAGCTGCCAGGTGCGCCGCTGCAGCCGTCGGGCCGACCGGCCGGCGGCGTGACGGGTTAATGGTGGTCGGCGGCCGGTGCAGGCAGGTCGCCGTCCGCCCGCCGCACGCCCGTGCGGCCGTGACGCGTGTGACGGGTTAATGTCGCCCTGTCCGCGCAGCTCCTCAGCAGCCGCGGAGAACGACAGCAGGGTCCCTTCGCGGCGCACTCGACTGGTGGTTCATGCAGCGTCGTCGGCATCTCACACCAACTGGTCGCCGACGGACTTGGGGCAGATCGCCGGGTCGTGAGATTCAAACCCACGATCTTGCCACGTGTTGTAAAATGTCTTACGCAATGAGCTGCTGGATGCTGGAGCCTCCGCCGCTCTGAAGCTGCGGGTATCGTGCCATCTGTGAAAAGCTATGCAGGCGCATTAGCAGCAAGTACACATCGGACGCAAAGCATATATGTGGTGCAATATTTGTTACTGTGACAGCGCACACGGAACACAGCCACCATCCTATGAAGTTGTTTTGAAGGCCACAAGTGTTTTGGAAGCCAGAAAGCTCTTGTAAAGCGTGGATCCTGAAACTGGAAGAAGCCCTTAATTTAAGCTAATTTAAGCAACTATACTTCGAACACCTTCATTTGCATTTCGCGGACCATGCTATGTCTGGCCTTAGTGTCAGAAGCTGTGGGGTAGGGTGTGCTCTCTGACATTAGCCAGAGCATAGAGCAAAAGGGCAAGGCAAGGATGGCAAGGAGGAGCAAGGCAAGGAGCAGCCTTGATGGCAAGGATTAGCTCCTTGGCATTCACCAGGACATAGACCAGAAGGGCACAGGCTTCATGGCAAGGGTGTACTCCCTGACATTCATCAAGGCATAGAACAGAGGGATACAGTCTTGATGGCTAGGGTGAACTCCTTGACATTCACCAAGGCATAGAACAGAGAGGCGCAACCTTGATGGCAAGGGTGTGATCCTTGACATTCACCAGGGCATAGAGCAGAGGGGCGTAGCCTTGATGCACGTGTGCTGTAAAACCACAAAGCTAATTCGGACAATAGGACAAAAAGTCTGCCTTTGTCACCGCAGCCCTCATGACGTGAAGGGGTTCTTCAGCGTCGACAAGTTTATTACCTCACAATCGGCCTGGCGCGCGCTTCTCGCACTGGCACCATATAAACCGCATTTTATTGCTCGACCCCCTCTAGCTCGGGCATATTGGCCAGCTGGGCGAATGAGCTGAATATTAGCGCCGTTTTTGTCCGCTCCCAGCTATCCCTTGGGTGGCTGGGATAGATCACCTGCTGGCAGGAGACTCCTCTGGCGGAAAGTGACGCCAGAAAACACGAGCATGCTGCTGATACAAGTGAGTGAGTATGCCGTGTATGCGCGTGTCATACATAACGGGAAATGTGCACAGGTATGACTACCACAAACACGCACACATGTGATGTCAACACCGGGATTTGATGCTGCGTGCTTTATGAACGTATGTTTTATTGCCAATAATGAGCAAATAGTACGTGATTACACGAATAATTACCGTTTTGGTTTGCCTTGCGGTTGCTCCAGTGTGCTAAATTAGTTCAATAATAGTTCAAGAGGCAGATAAGTGTAAGTGCAAGTTCTACCTAGGCGTCATGATTAATGCTTGTCTCATTTTCCTCCGATCTGCATCATGGCCAGATGTCGTCGACGTCAAGTGTAGCCAGTTGCTAAGCATAGGGTAGTGAAAATAAATATGAACCTCGAATGCGGCAAAGGCTACCTTACAGCGTCTGTTTCGCTTCCATTCAAACGCTCTAGTGTATCACAGCTCATCAGGCTGAACTTCTTTAGCTGCGACAATGTATCAAGGAGCTGAGTAGAGTTGAATGCGTTAATGGAGATATATTACCCTCGCCCCAAATTAGCATGAAAACTAAACACGGGCTGCCATTGCCAGTTCATCCAATTGGTAGGCAGGTACGAGCGGCATTGTGTCCGGCGAGCCGTCGGACGGCGTCGCTACAATGGATCGAATGAAGTCGTACGCCCCGAGCTGGCAGACGCCGCGCCACCCCGGCGTCCGAAGCCGCCGGATGCGGCACATGTCCGCTGGGCCGGGAGACGCCTCCTCTGCTGTCCATTCAGCGGCCGAGTGCCATTGTGGCGCCGTCGCGCGGCGATGGCACTCGACGTCATCCGAGTCGGCGGAGACGGCCGGGCCCGTGACGCCGCGTTATTGTGGCGCCCGCCGGTGGGCAGGGCCGGCCGCGTCGGCACTGTCCCGGGGGTCATTACCGGCCGGCCATCCGGATGACTGCGACTTGCGTGAAATCAGCGCTTGGGGTTGTCGCGCTCTGCGTGACTTCCGGGCTCGCTCAGCCGCTGCGGGCGCTGGCAGAAGCCTCAACGGTCGCCGGGGATGTCGTGCTCTCTATGACGGTCGGGCTAGCTAAGCCGCTGCGAGCGCTGGTAGAAGCCTGAACGATCTCTGGGGTTGTCGCGCTCTCCATGACTTCCGGGCTTCGCGCTCTCTATAACTTCCGGGCTTCGCGCTCTCCATGACTTCCAGGCTAGCTCAGCCATTGCAGGCCCTGACAGAAGCCTCAACGGTCTCTGAACCAACCGACGTTCAGTGAAAAGTCTCCTGCTATCGAACTTCTTCAGTAAGCGGGTGTTCCAATAGTCTGGTGTTCGAAACCTGGTGCTGTGACCTGAGCTACCGATACATGCAGCGACGAGAGGAAATACGATTGGATATGGGGGCTGAAATGTTTGTTTTCAACTCACGGGAAGGAAGGGTGAACTCAGCATCGGAAGCCCCAGGAAATAAATGCAACGTTTATGTTCGATTTCAGTGTATCAGGAACCCATACCGTTATTAGATTATGAATGCTGAAATACGAGCATTAAATAGAGGTGTTCTTACCCGTGTGGATAGGAAGCGCAGAACACCTTTATTTAGTACTTGTGCAACAAATGCGCTTCCAATGTTCGTACAATGCATACATATATATCCCTCTCTGCTTTTCTACCCCTTTTATTTTTTATCTCTCTCTCTCTCTCTCTCTCTCTCTCTCTTTCTATCTATCTGTCGACAGTTATCAGTAGCCGCGCGATAAACTATAAGCAAATACGAGGGGCTGCTTTCCTCGAAACATTTATCTGTTCTGACGCAATTTGTATAATTAAATGTAGTCAGATCCCTAAAATGAGCGAATCGGATCTACTGTAATAGACAATTCCACAATTGCACGGACGTTTGTATTTTTTGTAATAGCCCACATCGAGCTATTGCAAAACACCGGAATATAATTTGGGTTTCTGAAGTTCCACTACACCTGTTTACGTACAAGGTTGGTGAGCACAGTCATTAGTGAGTTCAAATCGTTTTCATTTCATCAGAAACCTGATATGTAATACCAAGTAACGTCCTGGAAAGGACTGCTGAACAGCTTACGGGAGTGCAAATTAAGAAGATACCACTATCTCATTGATTGTAGAAGTCCTGAGCCAAGTTTTCCTGAGTTTTGGAGGCGATCGGTATGACGTTAGTATGTCAATAAGCATACCCGTAATCTGGTGGAATCACAATTAGGGGTCGTTTTCGTGTTATGCAATTTCAATATGTGCATCATTCCTGAAGATAGAGGGTCTGATTACCGTTCATTAGAGACGTATTTGGAAATTTACTTGCATGGCGAAGAGCCGTGCTGGCTTTTCAAAAACTCGGTGAACCCAGAACTGCCGGGAGGGAAATGATTTTTCATCCCCGTTCATTATTTGTCCGGGTTAACCCACGAACGCATGATGTGATGACGTTAAATTTGCCACAGTATCGAACAAGAGATCTGTTGGTGTTCACATTTTAGTCCCTGGACCTAGTCACCCAGGTAAACGAAGGAAAATGTCGTCACCAGCTTGGAAAAGAGTCATTTTTGGATGCTTTTCCAAGAGTTGAAAAAGAGGATTTCAAAGGTACCTAATAAAAGTTTTGCACATCGATGCATAGACTTTTGTCCACAAAGCAAAACAAAAGTGTTCGGGTTACTTCTGGTCAGGTCACCAGGTGAGGTCAAGGTCAAAATACATTTTGCTTCCATGTTCAGAATTTCCAGCCTAACCAACATGGGGAAAATTAGACTACATATGATAATGGGCATTGTCTTCTACAAGTGTGCAAAGCTTCAGGTCGCTATCAGGCCAGGTCACGGGACCATTGCCCACGATGTGTGCCCGTACCCCTCTCCTTAGAAACAATAATTTGTGGAAATGTCATTGATAATCGTTTTAGGCAGCTAAATGTCATAGAATGTTCTTTTTACATGCGTGTATATTCCTCCAACGTGTACTTCTATGCTTGCAACCTTTCAAGATCATCCTAGGTCAATGACCCAGGAGACACTGCCTGTTCTACGTTGATAATCGCCTTCAAACAATTGTATTATAGGATGCTTTTAATGCTTGATTTAAATTCAGCATTGGTTTCCTCAACTTATTGGCCAACTTACATGATTAGAGCATTGATGATCCTATGACCCAGGTCATCTGGTGTGAACCAAGTGAACACTTGTGTGGCAAATTGTCTTCTATGGTAGTTTTCTCTCCTGGGTGATAATTGAATTATCCTTGTTATCCCTAAAATAGACAAGTATGCAAATCAATATGGTTTGCGAAGTCTACCCCTATAAGTGTGTGACACTTCCCGATAAGATGCTGCTATATGGCATTTCGGCAAGCTCTGGCCACCATATATTGGAATGCATCTCTTCAAGTCCACTTGCATTTGTTTCATCATCTTACCTTTCGTAGATTAGAAGCTACGGCACAATTCCGTTGGAACACAGAAGTCGTATGCTGTTTTCCAAAGCTCCTCCGCGTGACACTGACCTTTATTTCACATTCTGTACCATGGTGCACATCAGAAGCTCACGTAGTTAGTTATGTCAAGCTTTACTTAGCTTGCTTGGCGGCTATGAGTGGAAAAACGGCAAAATTGACATGTCATTCAGCGAAACTCGAACCTGATCGGTAGCTATTAGTTCCACCTAACTTAAATATTTTCGCTTTTAACAATAGGGTTAAGGTGCACTTTAAACCATTTTGACAATCGTCTGGCGTCAATGTGGGAACCACATTATCCTGTTCCATTATCCTCTCTCAGCCCAGCCCCACGCCCACCCTTTACACCCGCACGCTAACTAGGTCTTCAAACAGCCGCGTCCGTCCTGCTCGGGGCTGGTGCAGGCTGCACCGCCGATTGTATGTACGCTCGCGGAGCCGGCACAAAGACGTCTCCATTGGCGTTTGGCCGGGACCGGTTTGGCGTGTCGACGGCCGTAGTGGGCCATCTGGTGTCGTGATTCACCGGCGGCCGGCCGATCCTTGACCTGTACTAGCTCGAGGCGGTGCCCGCCGTCACCATGACAACGACGACCACCCTGCGCCGCCCAGCTGATGCGGCGAGACCGCAGACGGCAACTGTAATTGCCACCGGTGCCCTAGAGCCGTGCAGGTGTTCAGCAAGCCCTGGAGATTGGAGAGGCCCGCGACCCGCGACCGTGCATGCCAAATGGTGGGATGTCTTTTGGACAAGCCGCACATCGGCTCGATTCGCAACGGGTAGGTAAATAGATGCAGTGGACTGCAGTTCGTTTTGTGTTAATAGTGCTTCGGCATGCTTAACGTACTAGTGGTGCTCCTTGGTTACGAGCGTTCTCGGGAGGATTTATGTATTCGAGCGGTTCTAGGCATCGGACGTGCTTCCTTTTCACCGGCGATTCTAAACTTTTGAGCGGGTTGAGGAGGGAACTCGTTCCGGGGGAGGGGTGCCATTCCTCCGAAGCAGTGCCACAGATTTGGGAAAAATCAGGGAGTGTACTTGAACCATCAAAGACGGCTAAAATTCCTTTCAGAAGACTCTTCTCGCAGAAAACTCCCGTCGCAGGGACTCGAGACTTCTGTACATTTGGATCCGCCAATAGAGTGGTTTTAACATCAGTCCCAGTACTATTGCCAAATTGCCCAGCTTTGGCATGCTCTACACTCAGGATGGTTGTAGTATTTCATCACATTGACTTATTACTAACATAAGACGTCATTAGGGACGTTGGCGAGCAAGGACAGGTGCTAAAGCGCCACGTAGTCGAATTTGACCCTGTATGTATCACTCTCTAATGGTCTTCATGTTTTATAGCCACACGTAGCGGCCCATATACGAAGAGGTGAAGTAATCTCAGACGCTACACATTCACTAAATTACGCAACTAAAAGCATTGATAAGACAGGTTCACCCTCCGTGGGTTTGACAGTGAGGATGCCGGATTATGATCACTATCCTCCACCAACTCCGCTACCCGGCCTGTCTAGGACCTTCTGTGGACCGCAATCAGTGGCGAGCTGTATCGGGGCCGCAGGCGCAGCCGTGACACCCTTTCTGTGAGGAGAAATTGCAGCATGCAATCAAAAATTGATGCCTCTTCTGACACAGATGCAGATGCTTGGATTTCTTTGCAGTGGTTAAACAGATATATGATCTTCGAAGCGAAAGCATGATGGCAAAGCTAAGGCAGGACGGCCTGCAAGCTAATCTTTTCAAAGCATTATGTATGTTCATGTGACTGCGCTGAGAGGTTCAGGCCGGCAACAGCTCAGGCACAATGGTGAAAAAAATAATCATAGTGGGGTTAGCACGAATCTCTCGAAATCGGTCGCGCTTTAAATCATCCGGCGCATGTGGGCTATTCAAAGCAAAAACAATGCTGCAGCAAACGTAAAAAGTCTTCGGAGCACGACCTTCAAGCCTAGTATCGATAACTAAGACGGCATATTCAAATTCCCGACAATTGCTCTTTGTTGTGTACGTCCGTAACGTACGATCATGGCTTCCTTTGACCCATTCGGGCACGCGTCTCTATGCCACCAGCATGCTGTGCGCTTACGGAGAAGATTGTATCCTTGCGCACAAATGAGCACATGTGGACTTTCAATGCTCATCAACGCAACAATCTTCCATCTTGTCGAGATTTTATGTCTCGTTACTCGCGGCGATTATTTCATATGGCCGCTGTTGGGTTTGATAGGACGCCGTTTTTCCTAATTGGCCGGATTCTCACCCGGCGCGTGACTAGAGCCCAACGGCAGCGGCGCCGCCATAAACGGATACATACAACACCGCTCCACCGTTCAGCGGTCACCGCCGGCTCCGCTAGCCCGGATTGGGTACGGTGTCCTGGAAATGGATGCCCCATGCGCCAAGCGGCCACGGGTGTTCCGGCAGGACCGAATCGGCACCAATGACGAGCTGCCAAACTTCGCTGACGAGGAGTGGCTACTCCGCGGAGAGTGGGCGGGGGCAGCCTGGCAGTCACCGCGGACTCAGAGCTGCAGGGTGTGAATCCGCGAGCCGAATGATGACATTGACAACGGCCTACAGGCCAGATTTTGAGCAGATGTTATCACGACTCGCAACGACTTCCTGTGCGCCGATATCACGCAGCACCTGCCAACGGTCCCTCAAATGTACCGAGTGTCTCCTCGCCCTCTCCCCCATGTGCAGAGCTGTGATGTGGGGCCACACAGCCCACCCGTTCTCCGAGACTCAGCGTAGGCTCAGCGTCAGCCGGACCGGCGGCCTCACCGGACAGATGATGCACTCGCTCAGGTCGAGTACCCCGCGTCCATTTCGCTCACGCTCCGACGGGCCGGCCGAGGCGGATTCCGCAGCGTTGCGCACGTCTCAGCTATGTCCGGCGCGCGCGGCGAAGATGCCGAGTCAGCCCGGCCGCTGTTGTTCGAGACATTTCTGTACGGCTGCTGTACATCCACCCGTCATCGTGCTAGGCCATCTGGAAATGGCAATTTGTACCACGACACGGTACAAGAACTGTCGCCCGGCAGTAAGCATTCTGCGATCTGTTCAGTTGTTATTGTCATTTCCAGTGATTGATATGTATTCTTCAAGCTTGCAAGGGCCCAGGATTGATGCAACCGCTAATATTTTTTTTGTCATGGTTGAATTCAGAGCTGGCTTTGCAGACCTCACGGTATAAAAGTTCGAAGATGACACACCATGCTATTGACCTATAATGGCACAATAGAGAACATACCAGGCCGTTTTAATTGAAATCGCAAATTATTGGCAATACACCTGACTTATTGAAATGAAATGGCATATGCTGGTTGTGGTGGGGTGATGGAGAACTCAGCTGACTTGTTTACATGGATCACTGACATTTCCAATGTCATTCGAGGTCATTGATCAAACTTGACTACGAATGACCTTGATTTACTTGAGAGTCACACTAGAGGTATTTTGGGAGATGAAACCGAATTTGGCGTCTATTTGTCTGCAATAGTATATATTTGTCCGCAATATAATGGGTGCTTGACAATAGTATTGTCGAACATTATTTCAGAAGTTTACAAAACTAAGTTACCTCTTTGCCCTTATCTGATCCTTGACACATAGGTAAAGATGCAATTAATTGCACATTGCCATGCCATACCACGATACTGGTGAATGATGGGGAAGTGTTCCAAAAATGATATATCCTGCATATGTTATCCTTGCACATAACCAAGCGTGTCACACATATAACTAAGAATTCTAGATTCTTGCGAAAACCTGATTTTTAGCAGGTGTGAGAGTTCACGCAATATCACGAAGCATGAACATTGGACATCAATCCATAGCATATCACATGTAACACGTTCATTTTTTCATGTCGTTAACTCTCTTCACTTGGAAAGGCTACGGGGGAATAACCCCCGCCCTCCTGCGGCGGAGAAGGTAGCATAATACGGTACACGGGCGATAGATCAATATTGTTATGTGCTCCGGAACCGTATTTTGGTGGACGTAATTCAGTGCGCACCTGCAAACCCAAGAGTCGGTACGGGAGCGACACGCCCGATCCGGTCTGTACTGGACCTGTCCGCCAGGGCCGACCATGCAGTGCAGCAGAAAAACTGTCAACGGCAGATGGCCGCACTCCTCCCACGCCCCCCCCCCAGTGCGGCCATCTGGTGGTGTCTGGGACGGCGGTGCCGATGACATGCCAATGGTCGTCGGTGGACGGCGCAGCTCGAGACGTCACATGGCTCTGTGACCGCAGATGTCCTCGGGCGGTGAAGCGACTGCGCGATTGCGTGTACAGAAGCATGAGCGTAGTCAGGACTCCCGACGTTGCCGTCGGATGGTCACATGCTGCACGTTTGGTCGTTCAGGAGCTATAATTGCACAAGCACCTCTTTCACTGTGCAAGGTAACACATTTTTAATCATTTTGATTGCACACCTGGGTTTATTTTCTTTTCTCAAGGTGCTTACAGTTCACTTACCCCATGGTCAACACACATTCCACCGACCATGGGCTTCGCAACCGTACAGACATGAAACTCAAACACTGTCATTTAACCCTACGTTTATCAGCGGTGAATGGAAGAAATTAATTTACAAACTCTGATAACCCCACAACCAGCATATCCACATCTTTGCGGTGGCGGAACCCCATACATAATGACTTGTAGTACAAGTCACGGATCCAGTCGATATCATGCAATATGAATTTTTTGGAGTTTCAAGTATGACACCATTACTAAGAAACATGCATTGGCCGGGCACTGGCTTGGGGATCTGGCAACCGACAACAACCGCTTGGATCCCTGACATATTTCTCCAGGTGATTTACCAGATAAAAAGTCGAACCACGGGTGCGAGATCAAACATCAGATGGCCGTTTGCTGCAGTTCCACCCCCTAAAACACTTGGTGATCCTCATGCGTCGCATGTGGTTCGCCTAACATTGCGCTAGAAGGGTGGGCGATCCCTCAGGATATGTACCACGATTATTATTATAAAACCTTCAGCCGTGCCAAAGCTGTTATTTCCCCGCCCCAAAAACAAAAAGAAATCACTATTTTCACGTTTGGCCAGGGGAGTTCGGCCCATGTAAGGCACTAAGGCAGTGCCTCACCTGAGTAGAGCTGGGAAGTATTTTTGCATGTTATTTTCATAAAATGATGCTTTCATCCATTGGAGAATAGCAAAGTTGAAAACCTGGAAACAAATATGCATTGGTGACTCATAATTTTGGTGAAAAATTGAAGCTCATTAACATTTACATTATTTGCATCTTAGATTCCAAATAGCTCCATCACCGGTCGGCAGAGGCTTGCCTCTCGCACATTTCGCCATATAGTGAGTTTTGTGTGTGTATGTGTGTGTGTATGCCAGCCATTTCGGGTAATGAAATGGACATATATGAAAACCTCAATTATATATTAACATATTATTTTATTTCCCGCCATTGATATACGCAAACTTCCTGGCAATTTCAGAAGGATTTGAACAGGACGGATAGGGTTGAAATCCTCTGACTTCGGAACGATGGTGATAGGTTTGCAGCACCAAATCAAGTTGTTGATACTCATCTTACCATAAAATAATAATAGATGCTTATTATATAAAATACTAAAACACTGGTCGAAATCCGGCGACTTTTTTCTGCTTCATCTCATTTGGGTGCCACGGACCGCCCCTGCGTTTGGCTATGATGTTTTTCCGTGAAGTTTTGCATGCGCAACTTCCTCTAATACTCGGAATTTTCCAACAGGACTGTCTGGGCGGGCGTGAGCCAGTAGGAGAGACTGGACTAATTGGCCGGCTTGTGAAGCATCCACGTGCTGGACAGTCCTCCCAAGCTTCCTACAACTTTGCAAGACATAGCTACCGTGATAGCCTTCACATGTGTGAGACAGTGGGAGTGGGCACCGAAGGCGCCGACCCAGGAGAAGTGACAAGCCATTGAAACACAAACGGGGCGTTGTCACTGAAAAATGGCCAAGCCACGGGTATATCATTCCATTACTGGTGACCTTGCTGAAAATCACGTCCTCTTGATGGACATTATCTGGCTTCTGGTTCTCGTAATTACCAGTCACCTTCAGGTATCTTCCTTTCCCCATCATCTCTCCCTCTTCTCCTCTTTCTACCTCTTTTTCCCACTCCATTCCTGCTCTCTTTCTCTCAACTTTTCTCTCTCCCTCTATCATTATCTCGCTTTGTCTCTTTGTATCATCTCCCCACACACGGCACCAATTCCCGCTAGCTATCAGCGTGCTACGAATGTCTGTTCTTGATTAACCAAGCGAGGCCCAGCAGCTAGGCAAATATGTTTCCGACACAAGGCTGGAATATCTGATGATCCGTTACCCTCTCAGGTCTACTTGCGCTGTAAAGCAGTTCTGCAACATACGAGAGGCACATATGAATGCCAGTGATTGTTGCATCACAAAAACGCACGGGTGTAAATATGCGCGCACTGGGCACACACCGCGGGAGTCCAAGCGAATACTAATGCGCATGCAAGAAGTGATATATCACACTGGTGCCTAGGCTACTTCGGCCTTGTCTTGGAACAAAGCAAGAACATCTCAATCGAGCAGAACTGCCACCGTTTTCCGTGCCTAAAGAGAGCAGCATAGTGGTTTCTTGTGAAGGAACATACGGAAAGGAGCATTCGTGCATGATAAAGAGCATTGGGCTGATAACACCACAAGGACTGAACATTGGGCTGATAACGCTTCAAGAACTGAACATTGGGCTGATAACGCTTCAAGGACCGAACATTTGGCTGATAACAGTTCAAGGATTCAATGAGCTCTAACACACTATATTTCCGACCAAAAAAAGGAACAAAAGGTACAGCGTCTTTTCGAAACAGACATTCTAGAACTGTGTGCTGTTGGTGTCAGCGGCCCACTTGCGTGATCCAACGAACATGCAGCAAACCCAATCAGCAGGAAAGCATGCCTGGCAGTGGATCTTGGGTCTGGCAGCGTGGCATCTGATACTGCGTGCAAGCCAGACTCCACTGTGACGCTTGTTACTATCACCTATTTACAACCAACTTGGGCTTGTCTTGCATCTCGACGAGTAAGCTAGAGAGCGGTAAATGGCCATCTGCTGCACACATTTGGAACAGTCTGGCGTTGAAAACAAAAAAATCCGTCCGGACGAGCGAATTCGTTTGTGTGAAGGTCAGACAAGCGTGCGTTGCGGCGAGCTCCTCTTGGCGAGGAGGAGCTGCAAACGCAGGTGCAGCCGATGGACGCCGGTTGCTACCAATATCGGACGGTACCTCCTTTGGCGTTGGAACGGGTCAAACGGGATAATGTTTCAAAATTGTCGAAATGTCGTCATTCGGGGTGGCTGTAGCCTATTAACACCGAACTCTGATCATGCTGTTCTTTCACAAAGACGAACAACTGTGCTTTCACACCATGTTTATTCAGATCAATGCTACAACCTAAGCTTAGGCAAATTTCCGCGTTTTATGTGCATATTATATTCAGCGGGAAAATTGAATTTTGGTGTAACTTGCATAAAAATGTGCAAGCAGTACCATAAACATTATTGTTTAAATTGCCTACAAAGTCAATGACATAGGTCAGGACATAGGATAAGGTAGGGCATTGGCTAGGGTCATACATATTTGTCATCTTACAGTTAATGCTGTTATTCCTCGTGAAGCCCTACCTGAATTAGGTTTTAGCGCCACCTAAATCACGCAACATGGCATTGAGCGACCAATCAATGATACCTGACCTCGTCCGGTCTGATTTTGTTTGGTCTAATTTTTCCATTCTATGGAGTTGCTTTCCAAACAGGTTAAACCTAGGTGAAGGATGAGGCGATCATCTGATTACTCAATATATTGTCCTAGCGTGACCTAAGATCAGGTCGCGAGATCAGAAGCCGGACGGCTTAGATCGATGCTTCAATGTCATATTAGTTCTTCTTCGGAACAACACTTGGATACTTCACGAGAGATGTACATGGGTTGTTCAGGTTTGCGCTTGTGGACTTGACCACACTCATTTACCTTACCGGAATATTTTCGGATGTCAACTGATGTACGCATTTTGATTTAATATTTCTGTTAAAAGGACACGATTCACACACACACACACACACACACACACACACACACACACACACACACACACACACACACACACACACACACACACACACACACACACACACACACACACACACACACACAAAACCACACCACCACACCCCCCACACCCCCACGCACACGCACACACACACACACACACACAACACACACACACACACACACACACACACACACACACACACACACACATGTATATATATATATATATATATATATATATATATATATATATATATATATATATATATATATATATTTATATATATATACATATACGAATATGTATAAGTATTAGTTATTCAAAACCATACAGCAAGGCGAAGATCATGTCACTGAGTTGAAGTATTGTATCCTTAAGCATCTCGACATAGCCAAAACAGAAGAAATAAGGTGTGGTTTGAGCTCCAGGCTACATTCACTTGCCAATATCGACGTCTCTGTGTCCCGGGCCAGCCTAGGTCTGAAGTCGATTTGCAGCATAATTTTTACCCGAACTCATGCACCCTAACTTGGACCTTTTGCACTTTGACAAATATGAATACGTACAGTTGTGTCAGTTGGCGACAAATTATGCCGAACGAAATGGGCTCTACGTTTTCTAACCATTTCCAGGTATTCAGATCGACATCCGCGTGCTCATTTAATATTACCTGTGGTGGACCAACTATCGACAACACTGCACATTTAGGGCGTGTCTCGGGCTCTTCATGGTCAGAGCCTTCCAACCGTGCTCAACATTTCATCCTACCTTACGTACATTGGAAGTTAATAAGGGGTATTCAAAAAGGCCCGTCCAGGAGAAGCTGGACTTGTCGATGGGTTCGGCGACGGTTAAAGGCCCAGTCTCTCTTCTACAATTGGCAGACATGTATTGATCACGAGCGGTTCACTATTCTAATAATAGTAATGCTAAACCTTCTCTACAGTTAATCAACGTCCATTTTGCAGGCTGGCATAAGATAATGCAAAGAGGAATAATAATTTCAACGATATGCATTTTGACACTGCCGCTAACATTTTTTGAGAACGTAGCAAGGAACGAAATTACAAACCAGTCAATGGTAAACACACGCTGAAACATGGAATTAGATGAAGAAGCAAGTCAGCGATATTATCCTTTCCATATGCCAGAAGTCTCGTACCAACTCGTATTGACAAGTTTCGGAAGACATTGCACCATTAACTGGTTTAAGACAGAACAATGCATAAGCTTTTTAGCCATGCATTTACAACCCCCCATTACAACTACGTTTTATGAATTACGGATCATCTTCTTCAGCCATGGCCTGTATTTTACTCCACAAATGTGGCAAGCGGTGGCAACGATATACGATACCACGCCACCACATTCCCGCCACCACATTCCCGCCACCACATTCCCGCCACCGCATTCGCGCCACCGCTGATGGCGGCCTGTTGCGTCAGATTAGTAACCGAACAATGCAGATTCATAGCACCACCATTTGCATACAAAGCGAGCTGGCGCGGCGAGTACAATACTCTAGATTAGCAGGTAATAGCTCAGCACATCCGGCTGGTCCGAACCCTCTGCCGAGTGCAGTCAGAGAGTGGACGCACGTGCATGCTCTAGTGACCCTGCACGATCAGAGCCACCTGTTCCAGTGACCCGCAGCCGGTCAGGTCGACCGGACAGACGCGTCACGATTCCCGCCACACAGAGGCGCAGCTCTGACTACTCAGCGGCTGCTGCTGCCCGGTGTCCTCCACAGCGGGGCTGACCGCCACACAGCGGCGCCATCCCCACTACGTAGCGGCTGCTGCTGCTGCCCGGTGTCCTCCACAGCGGGGCTGACCACCACACAGCGGCGCCGTCCCCACTACGTAGGGGCTGCTGCTGCTGACCGGTGTCCTCCACAGCGGGGCTGACCGCCACACAGCGGCGCCATCCCCACTACATAGCGGCTGCTGCTGCTGCCCGGTGTCCTCCACAGCGGGGCTGACCGCCACACAGCGGCGCCATCCCCACTACATAGCGGCTGCTGCTGCTGCCCGGTGTCCTCCAGAGCGGGGCTGACCACCACACAGCGGCGCCGTCCCCACTACGTAGCGGCGGCTGCTGCTGCCCGGTGTCCTCCACAGCGGGGCTGACCTCCGCACGACCTGACACGGTAGTCGTGAGGAGAGATGTCGCTGGATCCGAGAAATTGTTCCAGGCGCTTGGCTGCAGCGGACCATGACGGCCTTGGTTATGGTCGGGGGTGCACCGGTGTCAACACGTACACGTGGTCACTGATAAAATCGCAAGGCAACCATAGCATTCAGAGCAGATCCGATGAGTGTGTGCTGTCATAAGTGTGAGCCTCTTCATGCACATCGTGCAAGAACGCCCCGATCCATTTTCAAATTCTGCACCAATGGTGTCAAGTCCGCCTCGATCGAACTGGGCGGTAAACCGATCATGCGATGCACGCTGTCAGGGGCAATAACTCAGCCCGAGTGCCGGCCGAGTGTCGGGTGCATCACGTTCGATCCCAGCTGCACAGGTCTGCAGCTGGCGATGGCTCGGGCCGCTGGGTGGCCGCGGCCGTCGGGCCCGGGCCGCGACACCGGCCCGCCGCCTCCACTCTGACGCCTCGCTAAACCTGGCCATCGTCGCGGGTGCATGCCCGGCCGCATTTCCGAGCTGGCGGCGGCCGGCCAGACCGCCGCCAGCGTCTGGCCGCCACTGTGGCCGGTGTGGCTTGGCGTAGCTGCCAGGTGCGCACCCCACCGTCAGAACGCTAACCCTGATGCCAGCGGCAGGTGAATGCACGCTTTTGTGCAGAGGACCAGGTCTAACTAGCCACTGTACATCGGCTGGTGTCGGTACACGGATCCCTCCACCTAGCTACCTGTCCGTGTGATCAGTCTGTCCAACAGACACTGAACAATCCCGGCTACTGTCTGTCAGATACGGCACGATCTCGGCTATTGTCTGGCGGACACGGAACAATCCTGGCCACTGTCCGGCAGGCACGGTACAATCCTGGCCACTGTCCGGGGGCACGACACTATCTCGATCACTGTCCGGCAGACACGGTGCAATCCAGGCCACAGACAATCCTACCCCTCCGGCAGACACGATACAATCTCTGACACTGTCTGGCGGACACAGTACAATCCTGGCCACTGTCCGGGGGTACGGCACTATCTCGATCACTGTCCGGCAGACACAGTGCAATCCAGGCCACTGTCTGGCAACACCCTGACCCCGTCCGGCACACATACAATCCACACTGTCTGGCGGACACATACCACTGTCCGGGGGTACGACACTATCTCGATCACTGTCCGGCAGACACGGTGCAATCCAGGCCACTGTCTGGCAGACACAGTACAATCCTGACCCCTGTCCGGCAGACACGATACAATCTCTGACACTGTCTGGCGGACACAGTACAATCCTGATCACTGTCCGGCAGACACAGTACAATCTCTGGCACTGTCCCGCAGACACGATACAATCCTGGCCACTGTCCGGCAGGCACGGTACAATCCAGGCCACTGTCAGGCAGACACAGTACAATCTCGACCATTGTCCCGCAGACACGATACAATCCAGGCCACTTCCGGCAGACACGGTACAATTTCGGCTAGTGTCGGATAGACATGGCACAATCTCGGCCACCTTCCGTAACTTGTCTGTCAGCCTCAGCTGTCAGCAACAGTCATCTGTCTGAGGCACACATTCCAACTGCTTGCCAGAGCTATCGTCAACTCTACAAACATAACAGCTGTTTAGGTGTTCACTTTAGCTGTGCGCATTCTGACCACTGCTGAGACTGCTCCTCACCTCCAGCCCCAACTGCCAATATGGTTCTGCAGGTGATCATCAGGCCCAGCGTACATGGTGTCGGGTTCATAGCCGTCAACTCCAACTATCCAACGGCTGTCCCATGGCCGCCCGGTCGTCTGCCCCAGCCGCCCAGCCGTCTGCCCCAGCCGCCCAGCCGTTTTCCCCAGCCGCCCAGCCGTCTGCCCCAGCTGCCCAGCCGTCTTCCCAAGCCGCCCAGCCGTCTGCCCCAGCCGCCCAGCCGTCTGCCCCAGCGGCCCAGCCGTCTGCCCCAGCCGCCCAGCCGTCTGCCACAGAGGCCCAGCCGTCTTCCCAAGCCGCCCAGCCGTCTGCCCCAGTCGCCCAGCCGTCTGCCACAGAGGCCCAGCCGTCTGCCCCAGCCGCCCAGCCGTCTGCCCCAACCGCCCAACCGTCTGCTCCAGCCGCCCAGCCGTCTGCCCCAGAGGCCCAGGTGTGAGGCTGGGTCAGCACCACACGCATGCAGCAGGGGTGCGGTCGGCCGACTCCAGCTGCGGCCAGCTCGCATCCGGGTCAGCCTGCCCGGGCGGCGCGGGCACAATCAGCGGGTCACCGTATCGGTTACAGGCGGTGGTCGGGCGTCGTGCCGGCCACCGCCGTCCTCCTCTCTGGTGCACGACGCGTCCGCCGCTCCGGCCGGGAGGCCTGTGCCTGCCCTGTTCTCTGTCACGGACCAACTGTTCCGTTGTGATCGTGTCTCGAAGAGCAAATGCGTCTTGGATCACAACATGGTAGAGGGAAGCGAAATGAACGTAAATCAAGTGCCCATGTTTGTGTACGGTTTTCCTTGAGGAAATATACCTTGCAAGCGAGCGAGAACATGTAGGTGACATGATGTGCACACTGCCAGCTGTCATGCCGAAAGCCTGAGGAAATTAGGGAACAACATCGGCACTCGCTTAGCCAGGCTTTCCTTACGGATACAAAACATCAGGAATGCTCAAATACACTAATATCGTATGCCAGCTGGCAGCTGGCACCATGGCATGACAAGCCACAATTTGTCTTGCTAAGGGCTTGGCACTTGACCCCTCTGACCTCCAACCAGGCCAGTGAGCGCCATCACTGGCTCAGTTGACTTGGTGCGTCGGATATGCCGACAAAGAATTGAACTCAGAGTTGTGATGACACTTCTCTGCTTGATATAGCGGCGAGGGCGACATTTGCGACATGACGTTCCCGCGGGCTGCATAGTGTCGTGGCCCTCGGACAGAGTTGCCGGTGCAAGTCTGCAGTGTGTGGTGATGTGACATCTGATTAAAGGCCGTCAATGAGCCGGAGAATAGCCAGTGAAAACATGGGACGAGTACAAAGGAGTCCCCGTCGTGTAAGAGCTCGTACCGGGAATGTCAAGAAGGGACAGAAACTTGTCTGCCTCGTCTAACAGGAATAGTATGGGCTAATGTCTCGATGAAGATTAAGTAGTGATGCGTTTCGAGGAAGATATGCTAATTCAGATGGCCTTTCGTCACCTCTCCCTCCGCAATTCCTCTCCTATTTCAATTCTCGCCATAAGTGGTTTGACCAAGGCTTCTAATTAGACCCATTAAAAGCTAACAGAGTGTATGTTAAGCATCTGTTTGGCCTTGTCGGTAATTGTGCACTTCCTCGTATTGCCGCCGATAGCTTGATGAGCTGGCATTTGAATTCTGAACTGGGCGCGTTTTCCGGGCGGTTCTGACGCCCGTCTGCCTGCTGGTGTGCGCCCGCGCCATCCCTCCACGCAGTCGGCCCGGACGACGGGGGCACGTACCGAGCTCAAGCTGCGGCAACGCTCTGCCGAGCCGACTTCCCCTGCTCGCCGACCGGCTGGCCCCGGCGCAGCACGCCCTCTCACGCGCGCTCCTCGGCCGCGGCGGTGGCCGCCCAGCGCCTGGCCGGGGGACGCACGTGCTTGAACCGTGGCCGGCAGACTCCGTACACACGACCGCGGCGGCAGCTGCCGGCACTGCGCTCAACGCGACGCTGCGTCGTCGCGCACCTGTACGCCAGCTCGGGGCCGTTTTTGTGTCGGTCAGTGTCGCAGTGTCTCTCCACTGTGCGGCTGGCGTTCACGCCACTTGCCCCCTCCCCCAACCGACTTCCCCGCCCTGCCGAGCGTCAGAGTGGTCGCCACCGCCACGGCTTCTTCTGTTCCGCACAACTGCGCGGCTCGTCTACGTCGTGCCTCAGAATATATCACGCGTTTTGTTACGGCCCCGTAGTCGCGATTGCTACAGAGTCAGAACCTGAAACGTTCGTCTGATCTTCACCGCCGTCAATACGGCTCCGCTACCCTTTGTGCATCATCGTTCATAATCCGTTCTTCTCCACATATCTACTGAACTGTGTCCCTCGCTTCTCATTCTCATCTTGCGCTCTGCCCCTCACATTCACCAACAAAACAGACGCACTTCCAACAAACACATACCCACCTCACATGTGCAGTACTCTTACACGCGTCCCCTCCCATGGGCGCGCCCAGAACATCTTGCATGCCACACACAGGGACATGCCCCCGCGTCTCACCGGACAACGCTGCATCGTGATACACAGTTAACCGACTGCTGCGCATACAATGTTGTCACGCTTCTCACGCATTCACGATCGACATGACCGAAGCCTCCGATACCGCCGAGGCCCTGTGGCCCAACACTCCTTCCGACACGTTCATATCGACTGTCCAGCGTGGACGCAGCGGTCCGCCGGCGAAGCCACTCAGGTCGCTGCCCGAGGCAGTGAACACCCGTGACCTCGCGCTCCCCCATGTGACCAGACACGACAGAGATGCACTGACGTGACCTAGATCCTGGACCTGGCGAGACAGATTGACAGACGAGGTTCTCCTCGCTTGAATTCATTAGATCGACACAACAACAGCCCGGCTATGTGATCATCGAAAACACTGGAATTCAAGTATTTACCTGTGAGCTCATTACTTGCATATCCAGCTGGAACTGGCCGGGGGGACGAATAGCCAGCTGCGTGGGTTTACGCGTCTCACCTGATTTATGACGATTGGGAGGCAGCACCGCCAAGATCCCGTTGTTCCAATGAGGCCTCATCCACGAATGGGAAGCGGTAGCTTGTAACGAGTAGGCCCCGTCATGCCCGTCTCCCGGTCATTTCATTATAATTCTCAAACGATAAGCTGTAGGCGTGGAACAGATGTAGGGGCAACCTGCCTACTTTAACTAGTTTTATCATGAGTCCAATTGCTATTTAATCATGGAACTTGTTATTTGAAGATGGCTTTGCCCCGATTTTCACACCACTGCTACGGTCGGACCATGGGCCCGACAAGGTTAACTTTGCACAAGCTTTTTGTTTTCGCCTTCAGGCTGTATGGACCGAGAACCGAACATGAACTTGAACGAGAACCAAACCCATGTCAGCTATTCTGATACAACGGCGCTATTCTGACTTCACAAACGTAATCGATAAACACACTTTGCCAATCGATGCCGAAAAAAATGTTGCACTAATGTACCCGAAAGATAATACCTTCGCACCATTCAGTACCAGAAAGAAACATTGCTGTGCCATCGTGCACGCGATTTGCCACAGATAAGCGCCGGCGAACATCTCCGGAGCCATCTGACACGGTAGCCAGGGCTGATCGTCGCCGCCGTGTGGACCCGCTACCCTGGTGTGGACGTCCGTAGACGTCGCTCGGGCTCGTCACCAGCTGTCACAGTCCGGTTTGGACTAATGACCAGCCGGTCGGGATTGCTGCTAGTGATCATGCCGAGTCGGGGCCGACTTGCGTTGTTCGGGTCGCGTGTGGTCACGGCTGTTTTAAGGTCGATGCACTGAATGCAATTTGTGTAGCATGACGCAGTTCCGCTTGAGATGTCGTGTCCGGTTCGGTATAGATCCCCTACAAGCCTCTGCTCCCTCGGCGCCCGGTTGTTTTTGCGACCTCACTTCACGCGAAGGCAGCTGTTGCCACGTAGTCACTCGTGAATAGTTTCATGTAGAGTTGGTAGCTGTTGCTGTGATCTAATCTGTAGCTTGTGTACGAGTTCTGCTCTCTGGACGAAGATAGCGCCATGATCTGATCTGCAACTGATGCACGAGTTCTGTTCTCCGAACGAGGATAGCACCGTGATCTGATCTGCAACTGATGCACGAGTTCCACTCGGTAATCCTATCCAAATTGTTTTAGTTCTACTCCTGATGGTGCAGTGAAGGGAGTTCTGCGAGGTGCTGACCTGCCCAATTACTAACATACTCGTGTGTGGTTAAATTGCAGGAGAAATTAGCAACACAGAGCAGGCAATGTTCCGCATAATTGAATGAATAGCAAAGTAACCCAAAGTGATCACATTTCTACAAGCTTTGAGCATTCCAACCGTCTGATCATCGATGTAATGCCCCCATCGTTTGATTTTTATAACTGCGCCGTTTTATTAGTCTTCTATTGCAGACATTCTGGTATCGACATCTGCCACACTGAAGACCTGTTCAAGGAAGCCACGCGTAATTGCCTTAGACTGCAAAGAACTAGCCGATGGCGCTTCTCACGATGCCGTGTGCTGATTCATACAAAAAGGCAATTTCTCGCCATTTCTCTTGGGAACCACCGGGCTGCATGTTGCAGTCGCTGGATCCTACGCCGTTACAGAGATTGCGCTGAATTACCGGACACCGGCGCCGGAGGTGGTGCAACTTTTCACACAGCCCGTAAAAATAACAACTGCCGTAAAACATCTACCCGCCTATTGTCATCCGCTTCCCCTCTCAACAATTACGGTGAAAGTCATGACACTGATAGGGGCACTGACACTACTCCACTATGCGCGACTGTGCAGCGAAGCATGGCATGCACAACAGCAACGAGCGAAGGTACACCGCTTCCGCAGGCTACACGACTGCGGGGAGGGGCAGGTAAAACGCCGGCGATAAGCAGCGTATGACGGTGGCGAGCGGCATTATGCAACGTCGACGAGAGACAATGTACGACACCGACAAGGGATGATGTACAACACTGACGAGGGACGATGTAAGATACTGACGCTAAATATTATACAATACTGGCGAGGGACAATACACATAACTGGCCAGGGACAATATTGAAGGTGGCTTACAAACAAATCCGATATTTCGAATCGATGCAGAGGTGGTGTTGATTGATTAGTGGGGTTTTAGGGTGCGTCAATCCATATGGATTATATTGCACCCATAACAAACTTACTTAGACATGCGTCAGATTGCCACGTTCGAATAGAGAGGTGGTGTTGAAAGACGAATTAATCATTTCATCTCGCGAAATGACAGCAAATGCAGTGTGAATTTTGTCTGGTGAATTTGCCTCAGTTCTCATGCTTATCTACATGACTGTCCACGAGACCAAAATCGTTCAGCTTTTCCTTGCCATGAAATCGATCATCCCGTCGAATCGAAACACAACAGCACCTCCCGGGACAATTTGAAGCCAAGACAGCATCTAGCCGCTATGTAATTTTGAGCACAACTCAGATATCTTTACAAGAAGATCCACGTAGAACCGTTCACAAGACTCAACTGGGGAAAAGAGGACGGCCACAACACAAAGGCGTGGTCCGAGATGCGCGAGAGCTCTTTACCAAGAATTCCCAAAAGTCGGCGAGGTGCATGGCCCAAGAAGGCGGCTATAATCTGGCTGCTGCAAATAGAATGCCCAAAGAAAACTTGCATCGATACCGGCTCTGGAAAGGCAAACACCTTTTCCAATAAAAATTGTGAAGACAGGGTAAACTGCAAGTGGCTAATTGGGGGCAGTGTCAGTCATCCGAGCTATTCTTTCACGACATTTGGCTCACTGGCCAAGCCCATTTCCATTTGAATGGCCGCATCAGCATTCCGAACAGCCGACTTGTGACGTCAAGCACAGCAGGCATTGTAGAAGGAAGACCATTGCACAGTGCACAGCCCTAAGTGTACGGCGTGGTTTTCAATAAGAAGCTCGGGGGTCATGAATGGCAGGGGCATATTTAGGTCGTCAGAACGATACGCAAGGATCCTCTAAAGGTTCGTGGCAGTGTTCCAAGAAGAAAATGTAACAGCGATGCCACCATCCAATGCTTCCAACAAGACGGTGCCACCGCACGCACCGCAAGGGACAACCTGAAGTTGATGCAGGGATCAGTTCGGGGTGCCTTTGATCTCGTCTGGCCCCCGTGGTCAGAGAACTTTCCCGATCTGAGCCTACTTCTAATGCAGTCACTTGCAAGGAATGCTATACCAGAAGAATGTTCAGACTCTACGGTGGTTGAAGAGGGGCTGGTCGCTCAATATCAAGTGACATATGCCTGAGATCAGTCGGAAGTCTGAATAAAACGGCTGAACTGTGACTCCGTCACAGCAAAGGACAGCAGCAGCAGGTGCTCTGGATGTTGCAAAGATGGTCCGATGTGGCTTGATTGTTCAGTAAATATATTTGCATAACATCGGTCACATTTTGATGAATGGATTATGCGCGTTCATTGGATTTGGTCACATGCTATGGCGAAATAAAATGTATCAGTTTTGTGAAGCTGCCTATACAACACTGGTGAGGGACACTATGCGACACCGGCGATGAATATATATGAAACCAACGAGGGACAACATACAACACCGGCGAGGATTATATATCAAACCAACGAGGGGCAATATGCAACTCCGGCGAGGGCTAATATACACACCAACGAGGGACAATATGCAACCCCGGCGAAATATAATATACCACACCAACGAGGGACAATATACAACCCCGACGGGAGAGAATATACCACACCGGCGAGAGACAACATACAACACCTGCGGGGGATAATATGCCAAACCAACGAGGGACAATATACAAGGCCGGCGAGGGCTAATATACACACCAACGAGGGACAATATGCAACCCCGGCGAGATATAATATACCAAACCAACGAGGGACAATATACAACCCCGACGGGAGAGAATATACCACACCGGCGAGAGACAACATACAACACCTGCGGGGGATAATGTACCAAACCAACGAGGGACAATACACAAGCCCGGCGAGACATAATATACCACACCAACGAGGGACAATATACAACCCCTGCGAGGATTATATACGCAACCGACGAGGGACAATATGCGACACCGGCGAGGGATTACATACGACATCAATGAGGTGAAAAATATGACACCGACGAGGAACAATATATGACACTGGTAAGGCACAACCTACGACACCAATAAGGGACAATATGCGACGGTGACGAGGGACAACCTGCGAAACCGGCGAGGGACACTATACAACACCGACGAGGGACAATATTCGACACTGGCAAGGGGAAATATGCGATACTGGCAAGGGACAACCTACGACACCAATAATGGACAATATACGACAACGACGAGGGACAACACACAATGCCGACGATGGGCAATGCACGACACTCCGGAGGAACAACACACGACACCGACGTGACAGAGTTAGTGGTGACGCGGTCCACCAACACTGAGGCCACTTCGTGACGCTCAGAAACCGTCCAACATCTGTCTGGCCGCACACCGGGAAGCCAGCCGGAAAATACGGCACAGGAACGGATTCAGACCGCACGACCGTTGGGCGGCACTTAGTCATCACACAAACACGAGCGGCTGGTGGCGCAGCCAGACGCACCTCTGTAGCGGCTGTGCTCGCAGCGGTACAGTGGTAGCGAGGACAAGAACAGTGTCTGCGGTGAAGTATTTGGGTGCTGCAATCGTGGACGTGTTGATACATGTCCACATGTTCTAAAGATGTACACCCTTTCTCGTGCTCGTACTTCCTCGTGCTCTGGTGCATGGCTGGAGATACCGGGTGGGTCAGAGTGCGGGCCCCTCCTGACATGACACACTGCTCATGCTTATTTGCCAATTTCTCTATTCGATTTGACAATCTTCCAACTCGAACCACACCCACCCTCATCTCCCGCTCGCTTGACAAACGATCTCCAGCCCATAAAAACAAACACACTGGGGCTTTGTAAATGTTCACCACAAAAAAGTATCTGCAGATTATCCATTGAGAGGTTACCTCTATCTAAATAACTTGTGTCGTCAACCGGAGATTGCCTTTCGTTGATCTGCGGCTCTGACCTCGGTGGTCGCCCACGGCTGAAATTGTGTAGTTCCTTGCCTTGAGCTTCCCATATGCATCATGCCTTGATGATAAAAGTTTTGACAGACTCGTCTGTGGTCGAAGCTCTTGTAAATCCAAATAACAAACTAACTTACCGATTCGCATCACTCTGACTTTTGCGACGCATCCGTTTTTTTTATTCACTAGCACTTTAGACAAAACATCAGTTTTACGAGCACAAACTCATCGCCGGCGAGATCAACAATGTAGCTGAAGATCGCCGATCACAGGGGCCAGGCTGCGGACACGTTGGCCGCCTGGCTATGGTCTCCTGTGATGAGGAAAGTCCAGCGGGGGCACGAAGTCACAACAAATCAGCTGTTCAGATCGTCAGGAGCTTCTGGATTACAGTCACGTATGCCATCGAGCCTGGAGTTCAAGTGGAGCACTAGGTCACAATAAAAAATGCTGAGGCACACAATTTCAGCGGTAGTGACCTGTAGCTCCGACCACAGAGGTCAGAGCTGCAGGTCACCGAAAGGTGATCTTGGGTTAACAAGACACGATATTAAGATGGAAGTAACCTCTCGATGGACAATCTGCAGAAGCGTTTTTCTAGCGACCATTTACAAGGCCCTAGTGTGCTTATTTTTCATAAGTTGAACTGTCGCATCGTAAGCTTACTTTACTCTGGTAGAGTGAGATCGGTGTGATACCGATTTCCAGAAAGGTGCTCACCAATAGAACTCAAATGCTGTGCAGATGTACGGTTGAGTTGAACCCAGTCCGACTGGTATGCACAGCTTTTCAAGCCATTTGGGTTCGGTTTCCAGTTCCCAGACTCACTGGGACCAGTCGCTCGATCTAAGCATATCGGACACTGACAAGTCGCTCGATCTAAACATATCGGACATTGAGACCAGTCGCTCGATCTAAACATATCGGACATTGAGACCAGTCACTCGATCTAAACATATTGGACACCGGAACCAGTCGCTCGATCTAAACATATTGGTCTGCTAGCAATCGATCTTCCGGAACGCGGTGATCATCAGGTACAAGTTGTATGACGTGTTCTTTGCTACAGGTCAGATCAACTGGAAGCATTTTGGAATGTCCCGTCGGCTTCAACTCACGGGACGTCCATGCAATTTGATTTCTAGCATTGAAGAGCATCAGGTAGCTAATCGGCTCAATTTAGGCACAACTCGAATGGAATGCATAGCTCGAGTCATGCACAGCTCGGGCCATGCATAGCTCGTGTCATGCATAGCTCAGGTCATGCATAGCTCGCACCATACATAGCTCAGGCCATGCATAGCTCGGGTCATGCATAGTTCAGGCCATGCATAGCTCCGGTCATGCATAGCTCGGACCATACATAGCTCAGGCCAAGTTGCATGGCTGTTCACGATGACCATCTTTGCTTAGGTGCTGATAAAACTTTGCGAAAGACGCATTTCGAGCCAAAGGTAGACACAAGACCTAAACGCTGACTTCAGAAGAGTTGCATATGCAGCACGATAGCGTGCACCCACGATCAGCGAATAGATTAGACCGTTCTGCCGCTCATCTGCAACTGGAGGATGGGGTCGGCAAGTGTCGGCAGTGTACAGCAGCAAATGTCTGATGATGCCGCTTCAGCTCAGTAAGAGCGAGAGTTGCCCGTGCTGTACCGGGCTAATTGCTGGAAATTCCTGCACTCTGCAGACGGGCATCGTGCCATGATGACAGCTCGGCACGCTTCCTGCCCGTGAATGTGTACACGGTAGTACTTTATCGATGCTTATGTATTCGCATCCACCAACTTCACGATGATAAATGCCACTAAATGACGTTTGCGTGCAAGCATTTCTCTTCTGACTGTTTTTGGGGGAAAGGTGGCAGCGCCATGAATGTACCTCTTCCATGAAAGTTGCACTTGACACGGTTTGTCAGTATGTGCACGTGGCGTCTGTTTTGGCTGTAATTTGCGGTAAAGTGCGTGTTTGGCTATTGTTGTCATCCCGGGTGGCTCGCGTTTCAGGGTCCTTGTGACATCAACTTGTCATTGTACCCGGATGCACTCAAAACTGCTGGCGAAATGACTGGCTATGACGTCATCCACCCTTCCACACGGACAGTTCGCTCCGGGACTGTGCCTTTGAACATCAACCATCAACATGGCCGTACGTGTTGCATACCGCAATCCCATGCTGTATTGTTCTCCTTTCGCTTTTTCGTGGCGGCGGCGCACTTTCGGTTTCTTCGTGACCGACCCATACCCGGCATCGTGCAAGACTCGTTTACACTGCGTCTCGTTATCCATCGAGACCGTCACGATCACGCTTACAAAACGCCGTCACCCCCTAGTCGGCAGCCGGCACACTGGCGTACCAGGTCGGACACCTGACACCAACACAGCCGGCACACTGGCGCACCAGACTAGACACCTGACACCGACACAGCCGGCACACTGGCGCACCAGACTAGACACCCGACACCGACACAGCCGGCACACTGGCGCACCAGACTAGACACCCGACACCGACACAGCCGGCACACTGGCGCACCAGACTAGACACCTGACACCAACACAGCCGGCACACTGGCGCACCAGACTAGAAACACCAGACACACCCGACACCGACACAGCCGGCACACTGGCGCACAATCCCGACACCGACACAGCCGGCACACTGGCGCACCAGACTAGACACCCGACACCGACACAGCCGGCACACTGGCGCACAAAAAAACCCACCCACCCCACTGGCGCACCAGACTAGACACCCGACACCGACACAGCCGGACGCCCACATAAACCCGACACCGACACAGCCGGCACACTGGCGCACCAGACTAGACACCCGACACCGACACAGCCGGCACACTGGCGCACCAGACTAGACTAGACACCCGACACCGACACGCGACACACCCGAACCGGCACACTGGCGCACCAGACTAGACACCCGACACCGACACAGCCGGCACACTGGCGCACCAGACTAGACACCACGACACTCGACCAGACAGACACCGACACACTGGCGCACCAGACTAGACACCCGACACCGACACAGCCGGCACACTGGCGCACCAGACTAGACACCCGACACCGACACAGCCGGCACACTGGCGCACCAGACTAGACACCCGACACCGACACAGCCCGGCGCACCACTAACACCCGGCGCACCAGCGACCAGACTAGACACCCGACACCGACACAGCCGGCACACTGGCGCACCAGACTAGACACCCGACACCGACACAGCCGGCACACTGGCGCACCAGACTAGACACCCGACACCGACACAGCCGGCACACTGGCGCACCAGACTAGACACCCGACACCGACACAGCCGGCACACTGGCGCACCAGACTAGACACCCGACACCGACACAGCCGGCACACTGGCGCACCAGACTAGACACCCGACACCGACACAGCCGGCACACTGGCGCACCAGACTAGACACCACACACACCGACACAGCCGGCACACTGGCGCACCAGACTAACCCACACCACACAGCCGGCACACTGGCGCACCAGACTAGACACCTGACACCGACACAGCCGGCACACTGGCGAACCAGACTAGACACCCGACACCGACACAGCCGGCACACTGGCGCACCAGACTAGACACCCGACACCGACACAGCGGGCAATGGCAACGGCTCAACAGGCCGAGATGCCTGGCAGCGACAAAGAGCCCCTGCTCATTGTCTGGAATCGAGGTCAGTTTGTAAACTAGTCGCATATAAAGCAACAAAAAGTCATAGTTGCAAACGTAAGCAAGGTCAGATAAATTGCTTGGTCATAGCCAGACGGTGATTTCCACTCTGCGAGGCTCCAATCGCAAATGCTAGTCAAGCAAATGCTATTGCTTGGCTGACTTCAACATGATTATGTTGAAATATCACTATTCCCATCTACCTATATGTATAATATACATGCATACATATATATATATATATATATATATATATATATATATATATATATATATATATATATATCACGAGAATCCCCAATAAACGATCGATGCAACATAGTGGTATGTACATCATGGCAGGATAATGCTTGCAGGGCACTGATCATACCACCCAAGGTGGTTTAAAGGCGCATGGATCATTTGCGCCGGGTAATGAAGCGGTGCCTGGCAAGCCAGCAGTGCAGTAACGAGACTTCCTTATCGCGACATGCCACCCCAGGATACGCCCAGCCATTGCCCGCGTTCCCTCGCCGCTAACGGAGCGGCCCGAGATGCCTTCACCTTCGCTACAACATCCATGAAACCCTCCGAAGGTGGCATAACTCACAGCGCGGGACGCGGCCAGCCCGCGGCTAGGGTCAGTCCATAGGTCCATCGGAGGCCCTGCGGTGTGCGTCGGGAATCCTCCAAAATCTGACGGGCCGCCATCGCCGTCGGCCCCACGAAATTGGCCGAAATTCTCGGCAGGTCGAGCCGCCGCTGCATGCGAGCTTCACATAACTCAGCTGGACACGGCGGCACCGGCCGGCTCAACTGTTGATGTTGCCGCCTCACATATGGAGCGGGCGCGCCCTATGTGCACACGAACGGTGCGGCTGGAACTTACTGAGCCGGCGACTGGTGGCTGCTGGTGAACAGCAGAGGCCAGCTCCTGGTGAACAGCAGAGGCCGGCTCCTGGTGAACAGCAGAGGCTATCTCCTGGTCAATAGTAGAGTAGAGGCCGGCTCTTGGTTAACGGCAGAGACCAGCTCCTGGTCAATAGTAGCAGCAGAGGCCGGCTCCTGGTGAACAGCAGATACCGGCTCCCGGTGCACAGCAGAGGCCGGCTACTGGTGAACAGCAGAGGCCGGCTCCTGACCAACATCAGAGGTCGGCTCATGGTGAACAGGAGAGGCCGGCTCCTGGTCAACAGAAGAGACCGGCTACCGATCAACAGCAGAGGCCGGCTCCTGGTCAACAGAAAAGACCGGCTACCGATCAAGAGCAGAGGCCGACTCCGGGCTAACAGCAGAGAACGGCTCTCAGACAGTAGATACTGGCTCCCAGTAAACAGTCGGCTCCTGATCGACAGCAGGGGCCGGCTCCTTGACAGCAGGTACTGACTCTTGGTGAACAGCAGATGCTAGCTCCGAGACAGTAGGTGCTGGCTTCTGATGAACATCAGAAGCCTGCTCTTGGTAAACAGGGTGCGTTGATTTCTCATCAGCAATAAAGCCTGTCTGGTGGCCAACAACACAGGGCAGGAACAGTGGCTAGAGCCAGAGCACAAAGCGGCTTTGATCATAGCCGGCGATCTTTGATGAGAATAAACGGCTTATGCGGACAGATGACCGAAAAGGTAGCCTGAATTGAAAACCGTCATGGAATATGTGCACCCTTTGAAGACAATGCTTACGGGCGACAGTGCTGGGGCCTGTTTGGTGGAACATTTACAGACGTGGTTTGCAGCATAGCTCACCAGTGTGTGTAGTCTACAAACCAATAGAAGCTGGTCATGCCTGTGTAATTTCCCGATCAGTGCACGATAGCATTGCATCTGTCAGATCAGTGCAGGATCGGTGCAGGATGAGTGCACATTGTCCGTGCACACGCACATTTTTCACCGGAATCCAACTGCGCACACTGTTCATAGTTCAACGAGCAGCAGATGCTAGATGCATCCACGATTCTGCAGAAGCTGTCAGCGAGCACTTTTTACTGGTTAGCATAGGATGGTATTTCCACCGTCCAGGGCGGCCCCCGGCGCGCGACGACGCTTAGTGCGCAGTTGTGCGTGAGAACGCGGCTATCCGTCGACCGACCCGGGTCGCCGAGCATGGCCCGGGTCAGCGCGACGTTCCCAGGCCGTACCGGCGCCGCTCTCCCTGGGTCACCGGCCCGGCGCCGTTCGTCGGGCCCGGTGACCCAGGGATCCGCCGCCTTCTGCACGCGAGCCGACTCATCTGAACGGCGTACCGCCACGCACGGCTGCAACCGGAGACCCGGAGACGCAGGTCACCGGGAGTCACCGCACGGCTGAAACCGGAGAGCGGCACTTGGTGATCTGGCTACTGCCTGATGTAGTGCCGTGGTTTTGGCCAGCTGAAGTGGCACTTGGTGACCTCAACTGTTTTCTTTGAAAGTATTTAGCCGAGGCAGAGTGCCTTCCCTTCGAGATTTGCCACGTCAAAAAAGGGTTGCGTTAAACTAGCTTATGTGGCATCCGGTGATATCAAGCAAGCAAGAAAGGAAAGATGAGAGAGGCCGACAAACAAAGAACGTGGCGTACAGGGCCAGAACATACCTGGCATACAGGATCATATACATACACATATGCATACACACGTATCAAACAGTAGAACATTTGGAAGGTCGACAGCTCCATAGCCTCCGGACAGACTCCGCTGTCCACCTGCGACCTGCAACGAAGGACCTGCCTGATGGAGTGCCGTAGTTTTGGCCGGCAGGAGTGACACCTGAAGACCTGGCACGCTACCTGGTGAAATGCCGTGGTTTTGGCCGCCAGGGGCGGTACTTGGTGACCTAGTCGCTTCCTGGAGTGCCGTAGTTTTGGCTGGCTGGGGCAACACTTTGTGATCTGGCTGCTGTCTGGTGGAGAGCCGTGGTGTTGGCTGGCCGGGGCGGCAGTTTTTGCGTGCGCTGGCTGCAGAGTTGGCCGGCCTGTTTGTCCAGTGGTGGCGTTCAATATTCATCGGTGGGTTTTGTCGGTGGTGGGAGAGAGAGAGAGAGTAAGTGAGATACTAGGGGGAGAGAGTAAGATATGTGGATAGAAAGGGATGGAGGAAGAAGAGAGAGAGAGAGAGAGAGAGAGAGAGAGAGAGAGAGAGAGAGAGAGAGAGAGAGAGAGAGAGAGAGAGAGAGAGAGAGAGAGAGAGAGAGAGAGAGAGAGAGAGAGAGAGAGAGAGAGAGAGAGAGAGAGAGAGAGAGAGAGAGAGAGAGAGAGAGAGAGAGAGAGAGAGAGAGAGAGAGAGAGAGCGGGGAGGGAGAGATGGGAGAAAAAGACAGTTATGAAGAGAGAAAGAAGCATGGTGGGAGATGTTCCCATTGATTGTCACAGCAATATATGTTTATGAAGCCATTCATGATGAGCGTGATATCAGGCGTCACGTGATTTGTATCTCTGCGTAGTCAAGGCTGGACTGCGCGGTGCTAGCGCAACACGCTGCTGCGCGTCGTGCTGCTGCGCATCGTCATTCACAAGATTATCGGGAATGAAGGTCACATAAGGGCGCGCAGCGCTGCTTATTGATACCCCGCGGCGCGCCGCCGCCTGATAATCTCCGCCTTCTTGCTGTGACGATGCGGGCCGCTGTACTTGAGGTCAGGCCGGGTCACGCAGCCCGGTTTGGGTGGAGTGCGGCGAGGGAGGAGGTGCGCTGAGGTCGGGGTGGGGGTGAGGGGAGGGGCGCACGGCAGCCGAAGGCAGACGGTGACGGCGGCCGCCAGGTATCGGGGCCAGCGGGCCTCATTTCCAGCGTTTCGTCACGCGGCCGTCGAAGGTGACCGATGGGGTCAGCCAGCGTGGCCCCCGTCCGGCCGCTGACCGAGCGCCGCCGCTGGTAGCCAAAACAATCACGTGGGCCGGCCGGCCGGCACCTGCGTGTGTCTCTCGATGACCGATGGCGGGACCACCAGCCGGCCCGGCGTCGGCCGGCCAGCGTCGAAAGGTGCACGGCCTGGTTGTGAAATGTACGTCAGGGCGAGGCGTAACCGGCGCGTCATGACCGCCAAAGAATAGCCGGCTTTGTCGATGCGGCGCATCCTCTGTCTAGCCGGCGTCGGGGTGAACAGCTAAGTGGAGTCGATGATACCCTCGAGTGAAATACTTACAAAGCGCACGCCGCTCGGCGCGTGGCGCAACGTGCACCGGTAATTCGTTGGAAGGCCGCGGCGGGTGCATACAATGCGACTTTTTGTGGTTAGGATAACCAGCTTAAGCCGCCGCGGCACAACAAGGTCAGCGCCGGGCCTCGGCGAATGAGGAGAAGGTGCACGACCGAGAGACGTGCCCACAACACAGCCGGTCAGAGATCGGGCAACACGCAAGGTGTGCAGCACGTGTTTCCCGCCATCTCAGCTGTCTCTCGTTGTCGGCACGAGGCGCGCTTGTCGCGGGAGTGTTCCAACTGACCGGCCGCGGTGTCGAGACGAGCCGAACGCTGCCAGGACAGGTGGAAGAGTGGGGCGGAGCAGCATGGCAGCGCCGGCGCTCGCTTGTTGTCTGACCTCCGGCCGGCCGGCCGGCGCAGCGGTCGAAACCAAGAGTTCGACGGTCAGCGGCGCGGCGGCAAAAAGCGGGAGGAACGGCCCGGCACCTGGGTCGCTGCTCCGGCGCCAGTCGACTCGGCCGGGCGCGGCGGCACGAAATCACGGGTGGCCACCGGAGATGATGGCCTGCACGCTCTGTCGGGCCCGGAAACGGCACCAGCTCGCGAGCTGCTGCCGAAGAGGGTGGGCCCGTGCTCGCGGGCAGCTCTGAGTAGCATGGTCATGACTATTGAGGATGGCGTGGGCGAATCGACATGCCTTACCCATGTCACCAGTCTTGGTTGTTGTTGCAGGATGATTTTTGCTGCACTTTTCGTGGAATGTCGACCGAATCAATTAGTTTTCAGTGGCTAATCGCCATCAGCAGGCCGGTTTTACATTACTTCAAAAGTAAAGCGACACTGCTTAATGTGCATATATCAGTCATATATCAGCCACAAGGGACGTTTTAAATGCGAACGGAGGCTCATCTAACCTCGAAGCGGCTTCCAACTCATACGACAAGAAAGCTAGCTCGAGCACAGTGATGCACCAGGAAGCTGCTATTGCTTTTTCCAGATTAATTTTTCACGAGTTTGTAAGCTTAGCACAACATGTCACAAGTTAGACATCCACGACGACTTTTTCAAGTGAAGTGTCGCCCACATACTCATGTTCCTGTCTTCACAGCGGACAGCTACAGGGAACCGTGGATTGACAGCCGCATTCAATGTTAAACAGCTGTGGTTTTTGCGGCAGGCGACAGCCGTCGTTTTCATTTTGTTCACGACACTGCAGACTGCTGTTGCTGCTGCTGTTGTCCATCCTGATCGCGTGTTGCTTAGCAGCACGGCACGTGGCTTCTTTGGACGCTTCGCTACTCGATTCACGGCTTTTCTTCTCAAGGAAGCTGGCTAGTTTGTTTTTGCATCACGCCGTATTATGCGGGTTTCTGGGGTTATATGTAAATTATTACACTGCAAGGACACCAGCTTACCTTGCCGTAGTTCACAAAGCTACCCAGTATTTTTCAGTCAAATGAACGCAATGAATCAAACGTTGAAGATTTCGTTTTTGCAGGCTGGCCTTCGCACACCAAAGACGGATCTTCCGGCACTCGTAAGATTAAGTGCAGGATTACCGTGTTTAATTACGCCCCATGCGTGGTTTTGTATTACAATGTGCAACTGCCGCTCGAAGTGACAGGAGGTAAACATGTTATTGAAATTCGGTGGACATATTTACCATGTAGCTCACTCTCGACTGCAGCTGTGACAGACCAACACCTAGTCTCCTGCGCCATTCCATCGCTATTTTCCTGCGTCATTCCATCGCTATCCTTCTGCGTTCTTCCATCGCTATCTTCCGGCACCCTTCCATCGTTGTCCTGCTTCCTTCCATCACTGTCCTGCATCCTTCCATCGCTGTCCTCCTACGTCCTCGGGCGTCCTTCGGCCACTGCCCTCATGCGGCATTCCATCGCTGTTCTCCAGCTACTGGAATGATCATGACCTCAAAGAGCAGCCGTGACCTAGGGAGCAACCGAGACCCAGGGAGCAGCCGTGACCCAGGGAGCAACCAAGACTCAGGGAGAAACTGAGATATCAGAGAGCATCCGAGATTTCAGGGATAGCCGTGGCCTAATGGTAACCATGGCGTCAGAAGAACCCTGCCCTAGGGAGTATTAAAGATCCAGGGAGTGACAGAAACCCCAGAGAGTAACCGGGAACCCAGGACAACCGTAACCCATGGATGAACTTGACCCATGAATAGGCGTGACCCAGAGAGTGGCCATGATCCAGGGAGTAGACACGATGCAGGAGTAACCGTGACCTAGAGAGTAGCCATGACCCAGGGAGCAACCGTGACTCCGGGAGCAGCTGAGACCACAGGACAACTGTGACGAGAAAACGTGACCGTGACCACAAGAGAAGCCACAACCGAAGAGGTAGTGATGACCAAAGGAAACCTATCTGGCCCATGAAGCAGTGTTTCGGGCTGAAGGCATTGGCAGGGTGTCCCGGGGAAGACACTCCTAACACTGGGACGGTCGCCACCACCGGGAACAACACCAGATCCCTTTAATGTTCAGATATTAACGGGAAGGGGCAAGCCAGTGGGTCGTTTGTGACGCGGTCTATGATGTCGGCCACTGCGTGTCGGCTTCTGTATGCCTGCCAGTCTGTCTGTCTGTCTGTCTGTCTGTCTGTCTGTCTGTCTGTCTGTCTGTCTGTCTGTCTGTCTGTCTGTCTGTCTGTCTGTCTGTCTGTCTGTCTGTCTGTCTGTCTGTCTGTCTGTCTGTCTGTCTGTCTGTCTGCCTGTCTGTATATCTGTCTGTCTGCCTGTCTGTTTGTCTGTCTGTCTGTTTGCTCCCTGTCTGGTTTTCTGAGGTTCACCGGAAGTAGTCAGATCAGCACCGTGGCGGGAACTCAAGGTCATCACAGGGAATGTCGAGGCAGGCCCATGTAGTGTCGAGACAAGCCCACGTACTGTCGAGGCTTGCCTATGGCAGATCAGGGCAGATTAGAGCAGATCCTCGTACTGTCAGAGAGCAGACCCTCGTACTGTCAGGGCAGGCCCACGCATTGTCAGGGAAGGCCCATGCACTGCCGTGATAGACACACGTACTATCGAGGCAGGCCCACGTACTACTGGGACAGACCCACGTACTGTCGGGGCAGACCCACGTACTGCTGGGACAGACCCACGTACTGTCGGGGCAGACCCACGTACTGCTGGGATAGACCCACGTACTGTCGGGGCACATCCACGTACTGTCGAGACAGGTCCAAATACTGTCTGTGTAGACCCACGTACTGCTGGGGCAGACCCACGTACTGTCGGGACAGACCAGCGTACTCACGCACTGTCGAGACAGGCACAAATACCGCCTGGGCAGACCCACGTGCCGCTGGGGAAGATCCGTGCACAGTCGGGTCAAGTCCATGTACCGCCGTGGTACACCTACAGACTGCCTAAGCAGATCACATACTGTCGAGGAAGGCCCACTCAATATCGAGTACAGTAAAGGCAAAGGCATACCTTACTGATGAGGTCCAGGTATGCTCAGTTATGGCGGAGGCAGGCCAGAAGGCAACCTATCCAGATGGCGCGAGCCCGCCTACAGTCGAACATGCCGGGCCTTCCCAAATTTTACCTATTTCGTTAATAATACATATAGTAACAAGTACAATGGACGAGGTAAATGAAAAAGTAGTCATTGTCAGTGGCGGTCTTCGTGAAAGAATAATGGGTACCAATAATACATCTGATGTCAGCTCTGGTAGAAGGATGGCCGTTACCGATAATACGTCTGGTGCCAGCCTTGGTAGAAGAATGGCCGCTACCGATAATACATCTGATACCAGCCTTAGTGGAAGGATGGCTGTTACCGATAACGCGTCTGGTGCCAGCCTTGGTGAAAGTACGGCCGCTACCTATAATGCACCTGATGTCAGCCTTGGTGAAAGGATGGGCACCACCTAAGGCGCGTGTGGTGCCGGACTCGGTGGAAGAACGGCCGTCACCGATAATACACCTGGCAGGACCTTGCTGCTGAACTGAGTCAGAGATATGCCGTCGCCCGCTTCTTCTGGCGTGTGCCGGACATACCTTCAACGCTTAAGGCTCGCTTATTGTCCTTCCCCATTGTCATTAATCTTGATCGATGATTAAAGTCATGCTGGCGTCACCCTGCTGCCGCTCCTGGTGGTGGTGTAGCTAGAGATAGCGATCTTGTCAAAGCCAGCGCATTGAAATACCATGAACAGTTCCAGTGTAAGCGTTGACATTCCAACTAGTATTGACACACGTGTACACACACGTCTGCACAATATGTCTTTCCGTAGTTGAAATGGCCATGACTAGACTCCGATGATTTATGGGCTGCGTCTTTTGTTCTAGCGTGAGCTGGGTATTGCTTCGTTCTGCATGATACTCACCTCACTTTCCACTTACCTATGTACATTTCCACTTATCCACCTTTTCACTGATGTACGCTACAACTTCCGAAGCACCAAAGCTTCTATATACTAACCCAACAACACTTTTGAACACCTCAAGGCCGGGCAGGGCCAATATGACATAAGAGTATGCGAATGTGAACCTCGCTCTGGCTGGGCACAAGTCACGTGACTACTACGTCTGCACACGGCAACAAACTGCCCGTGACCATGGCAACGTAGATGTCCGCGACCTCAGTCGAGTGGACGCGACGCGTCTCATGCGTCGCGTCTACTCGAGCCACGATCATTGAACAGCTGTGTCGACCGCAGACGCTCTCAGCCCTGTCAAGATTCAGGTCTGCGTCATGCTCGCGGGTACCTTGCGCCGTGCGAAGACGTAGTACTCACGTGACCTGCACCTAGCCAAGAGGGGGTCATATTTGCAGATTGTCCTTGCTTGCCACGTCGCGCAGCATCCAAAAACATTTTGGGATACACTACAGGAGTTCTGGGACTTGCAGAAGTGTCGCATAAACAAATCGAAATGTCTGGGTGATGTGTCTATCCTGACAATCGAAGTAATGCTCAGTTCATGCTAGAATTAGAGATGCAGCCCTTATTAAGCCTATGAAGCCCTAAGCCTATTTTCTAGCCCAAGCCTTGCAAGGTGTTACATTTACATCCGCATACATACATACATATATATATATATATATATATATATATATATATATATATATATATATATTATATAATATATATATATATATATATATATTATATATATATGAAAGCAAATAAGTGAAATAATTCTATATCAATGACATAATATATATATATAAAATATAAATATGTCTGCATCCATCCTTGTGAAAAAGGAGAGTAGCGGAGAAATTTGTGCTCGGGTGTCGGTTTGCGCTTTGGTAGATTTGACTGTCAGGTGTGTAAGGGCAGTTGGAAGTTTATTGCAATGGCTATCTGTGCTTGTACGCAATACATATGCTTGCAATAGTTGTTGAGGTGACTGTGGGGCGAGGGTTCATGCCAGACCTGCAGTGTTGCGTCCAAAATTAATCCAATTTTCAACCGAATGGTGGAATTGTGACCGGAGTTGAAGAAAGCTTGTTTTCTACCAACAATCGGCTAAGCAGCTTTGATAGTGAAATTTCGCTCTCACAAACTTAAAAACCGATTATTTTAAGTTCTGTTCAATTCACACGTCCAGTGCACGGACATAGCTGAATGATTCAGGTTATATATGCGTAATTTCCCTTGGACGATTATCGCCTTGTACATGTTTGGTCCATGAGGACCTGAGCGATGGAGTTTCGCAGTTGCACAGCAGTGAATAAATATGCGTCACAATGCAGAAACACCAGGTACCTGCACCTACATGCCGCACATTTAAAGCATTGTCCATGTGTTTCTGCAATTTGTTTTATCCCATTTCGTCTATCTAAACTAAATGACCAAACTTGGTCGATGCACCCTAAAACTCAAATAGCGAGTTTTAGCGAGTTTTAGCGAGATTTTACCAGATGCCGTTTCGTCACATCGCCTTACATTCTCTGCTATATTAAATGGTGCAGCGTATCCGTCCCATTCACCAATGGAACACCAGAGTGACTCGTTCTGCTGTTGCGGGCGGGCATCACGAGTTGAACACACCCGGACAGTGATGAAGCTGGCGGCGTCCGGGGCCACGGTCAGCGCATGGAAAAATGATAGTTCTATTAAAAGTGGTGCACATTCACCCATTACGTTGTTTTATGGCCTCGCGTTTTTATCACATCGAGTTAATGGATTCAGCACCGCCTCGGCTATTAACTCGATGTGATAAAAACACTTGAGCACAAACCTATACATAACGTGCCGCGAGTGTTCACCGACATCGTCGCTTGGCCGCTGCATCTCCGGCCTCGTCGTGGCGGTTTCCAGCTGGCCTCTCGTTCGGGGGTCACATGTGAGCGCGTGTAGTCACCCTGACCCTTCCACGCCACCATCAAATGAGATCTGGGCCTGTCAAGACAGCAAAACAGTTTGAAGGCTGTACGCCGGGTAATGATGGACTTCTGGTGATGCTGTCTTGCACCATTGTGATGCAAGGCTTGACATATATTGAAAGTGCGAAATGGCCTATATATGCTATATGGATGCATTCTGTCAGATACTGAAGTCATGTCTCATGGGTGTTGGTATACTTCGCTGTGTGGAAGCCCCGCTCCCATTATTGGGTTCAACTCAAACATGTCTTTCACAATCTAGCATGAGGCCTTATGGGCAGCCCTTCCATTATTTTTCTTAATGGCCTGACCCAATCCAATGCTCCCCCACACACATTAACTGTTATGAATCAACGCCACTGGCATGCTCCCAACTCACTTTAAGCGCATTGTTCCAAACACACCTGGTGCGCTACCAGCTCTACATTTCGAAGAATTGCTTCATTCGAAATAGGTGGCAAAGATTATGGTTTTCATGCATAAGTAACATCTGAATCTCGCGCAAACACGTTCACTTGAAGAATGAACTTCATTTGGCAACATGTGAAATCAGCATTAAATATCTGAATATTTCCAGATGATAAGATTTTTAGTGACAGCAAAGAAACTTGAGAAGCTTGTACAATTAAACATACATTAGACATAAGTGTTTATGACGTGCTGTTTATCGTGTTTTAACCTTATGGCGTGCATTAACGGTTCAGTTCAAGTCAAACACGTTCCACTTCAGTGGTAGGTCAGAAAATTTTGAAGCCATGTAACCTAGGAAGTTTTCCACTTTAGGTACATCAGACCCCTAGTTATAGTTATTCCCGCTATGTTGTTGCCCTAAGATCGACAGATGTTCATGCAATTGTAATTGTTGACAAAGGCACACAATGTTGAGGGGAGGACAGCGATTGCCTTATTCACCCCCGGATGCGCTATTCTTTGATTCACAAGTAGCTGTAGCAATGTGCAATGATGGGACAATGATCATAGCATCATGAAATCACCGCTCTGGAGTTTCTGGATACCTGAATCTCACCCGGTAGGATATCACGGGATGCATTTTAATCCAATTATCCGATAACATTCTAGCTCCATGATAATCCTTCCCTTTGGGAATGCCATAGCTGAAATTATACGTTCATTGAACATCAAAAGCCTGACGTATCAGTCAGCTGAACACGTGAACTGCCGCAGGCAGACATAACTCCGACGTCGCGGGAACACCGGACATGCTACTAGAAAAGACGTCACAGATCGGCGATGACCCGACTGAATCATTTTTAGATGGAATGTCTAGAAGGTCATCAACAGGTGCGTCAAGAGTGCTGTCGAAACGACAGTGTACAGCCACCTCAGAGTTCGGTCGCAGCGATTACAATGGGACGTGGTCCAGAACTACTCTATTCGGTGGATGGGACAAGGCCTCTTCAGAATATCCAAATGCAGCCGTCTGTCTTGGATGAAGTCCTGAGATCACATCGCAAGAAAATAGGATTGTACTTTATCGTGCACTGAAATACATTATATACGTTCTATAATGATATTTCCTGACTATTGTTACAAAAGGTAAGCTGTGCGACAGAGCTGCGATTTACTCACTTCTTTGATCACTAGTGCCTCCCTAGGCGGCCTAGATAGGCCTGCCTACCATAAGTCACTATGTCACAATTCCAAAATAGCCAGGAAAATTTACTCCCTCAAAATGCACCTGAAGCACAACCACCACCAATCAATATAGAACTGCAGTGCGCGACCACCAATCATGTTGCGCCACAGAGCCGGGCCGGGACCGGAATGGCGCGAGACGTCCGGCGAGGCTGCAGTGGACCGGCGGCGCGGCCAGATCCGGATCTGGAAATGCGGCGAATGCAGGCGTGTTGTCACACATGTCGCGGGTGGCATGTGAACACGGCGCCGGCGCCGAGATGGCCACCAGATAGCGACCGACCGTCAAAAATCGCCGACAATTTGCGGCCCGAATCTGATGAAACAGTTTCTCTCCACTCAGTTTCAGCCCTCCGCCGTCGTCATGCCCGAGGCACGGATACAACCGAGGGGGGGGGAGGGGGAGGGGGCAGTGTGGTCAAGCCACTGGTTCTCAGTGGGATACAGGATTATGTAGGAAAGTGGTGCAGGACGACACATTCGCCATATATATACGGACACTTTTTAGATAATATCAGACAGGCCAATTAAACATATATATATATATATATATATATATATATATATATATATATATATATATATATATATACATACATATATAAATATATAGATATATAAGTGCATGCATATATCATATTGAAAGAGAAAGAGAGGAGATGAAGAAGACAAAGGGTAGAAAGAAAACCACGGATCATGATTCATGAATGGTGATTTCGCTGTTGACGATATTGGCTTAATTGGTGCATGATTCGCACCGAGAGCAGTTATCATTTCCCGGAGGAGGTTTTCTATCCACCGTGAATGCTGTGATGTTGGAGGCCATTTTCATCCGGTTAATTACGACAAAGAACAACCACGGACAGCTTATTCTTCAGGTGATAAAGTTTCTGAGCCTTTCAACTTGGCCACGGTGAAGCATTGGAGAGGTGTGGCAGCTCCTTTGTTTCATGCGGCGTCTGAGATAATTTGTAATTGACATTGCGGTAGGTCATCATTCAGAACCGGCCTCTCCAGTGTGCATAACACGAGTCGCCTGAGAGCAACTGTTGTCCCAGTTCCTCGTCCTTTGCACATACACCAGCTCTGCGTCCGGGTCTTGCGTCTTTGCGTCCCAGCGGCACGTCGAAGTGCATGGAGAGGGACACCACAAAGTCCACGAAAGCGCGCTGATTAATGCCTTCTAATATTTAAGGCTGTTATTAGTGCATGACTTACGGTATCTGACTATGCAACGTGCCGGTTAATATTCCATCCCATTATGTTGGTGTGACGTAATGATCACGTGGTACATTTGTGTGTACTTTGTCCGGTGTGGTGGAAGCGAAGCACGTGTTTTCCTTGTAGTTATCTTTGCCTGCAGCCTATAACTGCCTATACAACTCTCGTTCTGTATTATTTACTCATTCTAATCGTCTTGCAAATGCAGGTACAGCTGATCCCAGTATTCTGCTACTACGATTTAGCATACTGTTTGTAGCTGATGTGAGTGATTTAGTAAACGACAAAAATAAATAGACCAACACCAAACGTGCGACGAAATCTACCCTTCCGCCAGTTTTGGAAGCAAAGGCAAGGACACCAGGAGAACTATCTAACGAAGATCTGGGCCACATTCTGAAAGAATCCTTTGCAGCAATCAAGCTTCACGGAGAAAGGTACAAGGTGACGAGTACTTCAGTAAGGGCTGAAGTGGGCGACGCCCACTTCAGCCCTTGCTTGCGTGCCACCTCGGTCACTTCGATGGACAGCGCAGGAGTGGAAGGGTCGCCATATTGAGCAAACCAGCGGCCATGAGCATCTCATTTCTCTAAAAGCTACACAAGAATTGTATCGGAAACACAACTGCAGAACATCAGGAACGTATTGAGCTAATTTCGGGTGTTGGTGGTCATAGCCAGGGCTCAGACGTCATTGGTGGAACCTCTAGATCTGTCGTTGGTGGCCATAGCCAGAACACAGACATCATTGGTGGTGCATCTGGATCTGTCGTTGGTGGTCATAGCCAGAGCACAGACTTCATTGGTGGTGCATCTGGAGCTGGCCAGGTTTTCAGTGGTTGTTCTGCCCTATTCACCATTTATCATGGCGCTCAATAAACATGCTCTTTGTTTTTGCTATCGGCATTCAGTGGAGAAATGCAAAATACGTTTGCAACATAATGAATATGCGTGGCCTTTCGGACAATCGAACAGAATATTGGTCAGTGTCAATTGGCTAGAATCATCAGGAGCAGGACTCGGTAAACACTGATGCCATTAGCTTAGCTTTGGGCGACAGTGCTTATCTCGGTGTGCTCCTTCAGACCCCAGCCAGGTCACACCGGTCAATGTTCCGCCCAATTGTCCTCCAATTAATAAATTATTAATATACTATAAGATAACTAAGCTTACTCGCAACCCAAGAGCAACGATCTTAAGTACTACATGAACGCCAGAACATACGTCTCGAAGTTTTGCCGTACACCCACTTCACAAAACTGCGATAAGCAAACATTATCAATTTTCCACAAGCGATTGCTCGCCATATGCATCAATGAAGTTCACATTGTTCGCAGCAGCGGAGGGCGACCAATGTCCGCAGGGTACAACCGGCCATGTACACTCACGCTTCCCTTGCAATGCTCACAAGGCCAATGTTGAACATCCTAATACCTGGTGGGCTGTGTAGCCGACGCATGTCCCGCGGTGGTCGTAGTTGGACCCCTGTGAGTTCCAGCTCTGAGCAGGGTGATCAAAACGGCCTGCTCAGCGTTCCTGGCATCGACTGACCGTTGCTGTGGTCTTTGGCACTCTTTGTTGTGAGTAGGCCAAGTGGAAGGACGGCATTGAGTCACCAGAACTGGAGCGGCCGCTCCCCTCGGACCGTTTGACCACTTCAGCCACACGGTACCGGTGCCATGCTGTGGTTCCGCCGAGCTCCCCAATGCGTGCCATCGGCTGGACACCGCCCAGATCCGTATCTGCACATCCTGGTGCACGGGCCACTCCTAGCCGGACCCGAAGCTTCCGTCCGCATCCTGGTCCCCACATGAGCAGGCGCGGGAGCAGATCAAGTAAAAAGCGACCAAATACACTGATGGTCGTCAACAACACCTTTCTTCTTACCTTCTTGTCAGAATTTCTCCGTTACTAGTAGATATTACGAATAGAAGGCACCTGAAACGAGAAGCAGTTCTTGATGATAATTATAAAAATACATAGTTAGCATTGTATAAAACAAGTAAAAATAAAACCTGGTAATGTTTAATGTGCATTATCATGTTTAGCTGTGCATATTTTCCAAATAATTATTCCTCTTAGCATTTATAGATCATTCTCAGCGCACAAGGAAGATGTATGCGTGGTACTACACAAATTAATAATTGCGTTCTGCGCATGAAATCCATTAGCTTTTGTCCCACAGTTTAAATTCAACCTCTAGGTTGGCCTCAATTCTCGGTATGATTACATACTCTGGTCTAATGCATAATGTATGGATAGTATATATGCAAGATTTCACACCTGAACTACTAGCGACCATGTGAGTTGCAAAATCAAGATCAGGATTGCGGAATGCTGTTATATAATTTTAATGTGGGATAGCGTTTCATAATGAATGTGACTAATCAAACCAATTCTGACATCCACGCAGATTTGGAACATGCGTTCTAGGAAAACACGGAGACCTGCTTTCGAATTGGTGGAATATATGACATTAAGCTTGTTAGAGACTACGGTTCCAACTCTGCTTCCATATCAAATGGAAAGAAACAGGAACAATGTTGCTACAAACATACTACCGAATCAAATGCGAAGAAAAATATAATTGGTGTCGGAAAATCCACAAAAAAACGCATTTACGTACCATAATCGCCGTCTTGTCTTGATCACGCACTGAAAACCTCTGACGGCAGATTTAAATCCGCCACCACTAGCCTAACCACGATCATCTGGCATGGAAGTGGATGTACTCTGCTCATATACTAGAACACAATGCTCTGCACATTGTGTCCAAGCAGACACACCCAACAGCGTACGGTTTCGAATCCTCTGCGGCCAGATCAGCGTGCTCATTCCGGAACGTGTCTTCTTGGGGCGGATGGTTAAGTAGGATTACCCGATCGCCAGGGATAGAGCCGGAACAGGGTGCTCCCGCAATTATCTCCAGTTCACTCGCGTGCAGAGATCTGAAACTAGCTTGCATCTACCCGCCTGGCACAGAGCACATGCGATGCCTTCACGACTGATCCCGCTTTTTTATTTGCATACTCACACATGAAAGCAATGCCGTGGTCTGTCAGGGTATGGAACCGTGTACCACAGCATAAATATAAATATTTCGTTTGGTGGATATTTCAGACAACCATTTCCTCTTCCCAATGAGTAGGAACGTGAAGCAATCCGGTAGCCGCTTCATGAGTTTCAATTTCGGAAGGTTAAGCTTGTCCTACCTGGATGTTTGTCTTGGAAGTTTGTCTTACGTTGGAAACGAAGGGACAGAGGCACATTGGAAGAAGGCACACGGAAGGGGAGGTCATGACAAGTTGGCGACACCTTGGTCACGTGGAGTGGTGCATCGAAATGACCAGTGACCATGTGTCGTGACACAAACACTCAATTAAATACCGAAGTCCGACACACGATATGATCACATATGATGTGTGCAGGGCAGGATGATCTAGCTATGATATGAGGGGCCACGGTCGGCGACACCGTATGTTCCAATTAAATACCGAAGTCCGACACACGATATGATCACATATGATGTGTGCAGGGCAGGATGATCTAGCTATAAGGCGGCGCGACACCGTATGTTCCAATTAAATACCGAAGTCCGACACACGATAGGATCACATAGGATGTGTGCAGGGCGGGATGATCTAGCTATGATATGAGGGGCCACGGTCGGCGACACCGTATGCTCCAGTTCCAAGAGACAGCAGATTAGTTCACGAACAGCTCCGGCAATGAGTTATATCACAACCTACCTTTCCGTGCTGGCTCCGTTACATACAGTGTCACTGTTCCTGCCTCTACACGCTGTGCTGGTTTATTTTCGCTGATGTACAAAGAGATAAACAGGTTTTCAGGATGGCCATTACTGCGGAATGTAGCAAACGATCATTCTACACCTTCATGACATTTATTGCATGCAATTTTGTCAGGAGAGCCCACTTAATTATGAAGCGTCTTTCGTCGAATCGCCACTTCGTGGGTCTTCATATGCACATGTACCTTGCACAGCAGTTGCAAAACACCTTCACGATGTCACATGTACTTTGGTATAGTGCAGCATGGCTGTACGATAGAGGGTCCATGGAGAGGAACATGTCCGATGTCCGATGGATATTCCTCCATGTCCGATGGAGGAAAAGCGACCACACAGGGACCAACAGTAAGTGATCGGTTCCGCAGTGATGCATACGTTATGGTGTGTTGTGAGCATGCCACCCGTGTTTCTTGCCCGATAAACCAAAACCGAACACCCAAGGTGGCCCGGTAGCAAAGCTTTGCCACCTCTGAACATCCTGTCCACACCAGTACGTGTGTTATTCCCGGATTAGCCGCAATGTATGCACTTTCAGTGGAGAGGGCAATCATCTCTTGAGGAGAGTTGCACGGATTTACCTGGAACATTTGGATTGACCAGGAACATTTGGTCAGGAAAGGGCGTATAGAAATGATCTGCTTTGCAATTTTGCCTTTATGTGGACATCCCGAGTTCGCCATCACACGGTAACGCTCCATCTCATTTTTTTCCTGTGACCTCGCTTCTCAAAACATTTCCTGCGATACGACGGAAAACCGGCTTCAATGCAATACTGACAGCGCATGCCTGCAGTTCATCAAAGATAAGGCAATTCGCGGTCTTAATAGCTTATGCCAATCCTCTCGGGACTTAATGTCAGCAATTCTCAAATGGCATGCTTACTGGCATTACGTCAAAAAGTAAGTGGTTCCAAGATTCGGGGTAGCTTTCCCATTGTGATTGGTTGTGACCGCAGATGTTTCAATTCATGTGAGTGTTATACACGTATGCTCACGCAGTCTGAGCCTGGATCACAATCATGTTAAAGTGTGAAGTCTCACTGGTGAGCCTTTAGATCCGACATGCAGTGGAGTGGAGCTTCCGCTGTTGACGTATTAACAATCAGTAAATGTAGCGATGGCAACATTTGGAATGGTAGATTGAGGTGAAATGCCAGCATTGAGGTACGTGATACAGATTAGGGGATTGTCGATTAATTAAAATACCAAACAAACGAAGCCATTCATTTTGTAATATCTTGACTTGACCTGACATAGCCCTGGCTTGTGCAGGATCATTGACACATCTCTGAGATGCTTTCACAACTACATAAGAAGGTTCGAGTTAGAATTCCACAACACGGTGTCATGAAGTGAGGCTTTCTTCCTTGACTTTATGGTTATCGTACGGCAAATTCTAAGATGTCATGCCAAATCAGTAGGCTGTGACATCATTAGAGGGAACATGTCAGACCATCGTTCGTCGAAATCACAAATTATCGGGAATCAATATCACTAGTGCTAAATTTGGTCCGCATATCAGCTCGAGGATACGTCTACCGTCGGAGGCGGGACTTCTCACATATGAATGGGAAAGCTCAATGCAGGGAGGAAATTGAAGGACCTGAGTCGACGGTCTATATGAAATGGTCTATATCAAAATCAGTATGGCCTATATCAAAATCCAAAAGTATTGGCAAGGCTCATGCCAGTTTTTTTCGAGGGGGGTCTGAGACCCAAAAATATGCAAAATTCCACCATGTCTTGCTGTTTGTCTATTGGATGGGCTCACGACGCACTTTCCATTTCTGCACATTCGCGGCTAATGGCGGCGCCCACACTGTTTCGCCGGTGGGCCGCGGAATTGGGAAATGTCCTGGGCGGCGCCAGTGTCGAACCCGGGACCCTTGGTACCCATAGCTCGACAGCTTAACCACTCGAACATCCCCGCCCCCAATTCCACCATGTGAACAACATTGCGAAGTTCGGGTCGTTTTCATCCTTAGTGGTGTCAGCGCGGCTTGCATTTCACAATCGCGTGCCGCTGTTTGCCGCAAATGCTTGCAAAGCTCAACAAGCCGTTCAAAATTGGCATTCAAATTGGCATTCACCCAGCTGTATTTACACCAGGATAGCTCAGGACGCGGTGGTGTTTGGTGGTCTCGCGATCATTAACGCCGCTCACTCTGCCACGCCTCCAACATCTGGAGGATGAAATGGCTCGAGAAAGACAAACCGAGACACGGATTAAAATTTCCCAAATGTCGTATCGTGTACCTGGGATAGGTACCTATGCGATCCACCTCTGGAGTACTTGTTGGGCTGTTTCGAGTTCCGCTCTAGCGAACTGCCTGTTTCGGATAATACAGCGTGAGGCGGAGCAACTCCACGAGTCTGTTCGAGAACCTGCAATGGACTGGCACAGCGATCGTGAGTGATCGATCGGTTGAGGCTGCTATGACACGACACCAACGAAGAGAGCCATCAGGCCCGGACTGTACACTGTAAAAAATGATTAGCAGTTTTGCTGCTAATCGCATGCTAAATGGCTGCTTCCACCAACGCTGTTCACTAGGGATGCTAGTAACAAGCACCATTCAAACAATAACAAGCACCATATGCACTATTCGGCTGGAAATGGGCTAATTCTAGCCTGCAGATGCTAAACTGCAAGAATGAGGATGCTTGATCCTAGCAGCCATAGGTTTTATGTCAAGCAGTCCAGAATAATTCAACTGCTTATATCTAGCACTATTACAGGTCGCTTTTTTGGCGCGAGTTTGAACGCTCTATGGCTGCTCACAGTTAGCACCTGGGTAGTTGAAATGAGCAGCGTGGAAAAATGGCGAGACCATTAGCACCTTAGCGCTGCTTAACGAAACAACTGCGAACTTTCGGCCATTTTGGTTTGGGATACGATGGCGTGCGGATCGGTGCAGTTGTGCGGCAAAATTTCAGTGAAAAAGAAAAGTCTGTCTGGGATCAAGAGAATCTCTGAATGTAGTCACTAGCTAGTCATAGTCTGAACAAGGTGGGTGTGTCTTCATACCAAATGTATTTCCACATGGTATCAATCTAATTATATCAGCATCTTGCCAACCTTGCTGCATACACCCTTGAAATACGGGGCGCTCTACCAACATACCAAATAACCAACATACCTGAGCTTGACAACATATAATACTTGACAAGCTTAGCAAGGCATATGTGGTATTGCTCTTGGACAACCAAACTTAATTATTATTTTATGGAGGGGCCTAATCTACCACTGTCGTTTCTGACTCGTCGAATTTCAACTTTAACTTCCCCACCCAGTTCTAAAGTTTTCTCTTGGCATCCTTTGATAATTGTCACCCCACACTACTAGAACTATACCTATACTACAAAAACCGGATCGATATCCGAAAATATCAAGCTGGTGCCCTCCAAAATAATGAGTGATTTCCCCAAAAATTCATTCCGGGTGAGGAAAATGGCTATGAGGACATATTACCGGATACCTTCACAAATTGTCTACGGCGCCGAAAAACATACCGGATCTCGAAAAACCGAGGTGGGATCGAGTTTGTGGCTTCGGTGCGACGCTTTTGGGTCCCAGGCCGACTTACCGCGCCCAGGCGCGTGGTTCCGGGGACCCAACGTCAGTTTACTGGGCTGAACGCGATTTTTATGGATCTTTTCGGACTTTTTTAAAAGCCTGAATCCCGGCCTGATTTTTCGAGCCCCTGGCGCCACCTTTTTGTATCTCACCTCGATTTTTCAAGATCCGTTATGTTTTTCGGTGTCATACGCAATTTGTGAAGGCATCTGGTAATATGCTGGGTGTTCTAGAGCCATTTTCCTGACCCGGACATTTATTTTGTAGAATCCATCCTTATTTTGAGGGGGTCCAGCTTCATTTTTCGTCAAATACCGATTCGGGTTTTGTGGTCACATTGTGCTCACGTGTGACCCTAGACGCCAATTTTGTTAAGACTCGACAGACTACCGATGGGAGTTGTGGGTTCCGAGCGCGATATTTTGGGGGACCGGTTCGAGTTTGTAGGACGCGTTGTACTTAGCTGTTTCCCCAATGCGATTTTGGGCTTCCTGCTGCAAGTTTTCGGGCCTCGGAGCGTGTTTTCCGGGGCCCACCGTATTTATTTGAAGACCCCTGCGCGAATGCTGGTGGGCCGACACGAATTTTGGTGTCCCCAGCGAGACTTTTGGAGTCCCAGCACGATTCTTGAGAGCTTATCCCTCTCAGGATGGAAGGGGCATTTGCCCCTTTGATATGTCTATGAGGCCACTAAAGGAGTATTTTTTTTTGTCCTAGAATGACATTCCGGTTAAGAATTGATTTTTGGAGCAACAGCAGCATTTGAGGCCCAGCGAAATCTTTGGGGCCTGTAGTGTAATTTTCCAGGGCTGCGACGCGATTATTTTTTACGCCAATGTCGTCTATTGGGTCCGACGTCCTTTGCTTGGATTCCTAGCGCGAGCTTTAGCGGCGTCGACACTATTGGGGGTCCAATACGTCTTGGGGTCTTTTGGCGTCATTTTTGGGTCCTCAGGGTGATTATTCATGTTTGGATTGTTTTTCGTTCCTCCAGCTTCATTTGTTTTTGTCGCAATGAGACTGTTGTGGAACGAGCTGTCCTGCCCTTAGACTGACTTTCATGGTCCGGCCGTGCATTTTTGGTAACCTCAGGCTCAGCGTGGTTTTCAGGGGCCTCAGCCGGGTCTTTTAGGGCCCATATCGTGCTAATCAAGTACCTCGGCACGACGTCTACTATTTCTTTGGGGCTTCTTGCAAATTATAAGCCTCCTTTCCCGTCTTAAGGATCTCGTCTCATTTCCTGGAGCCTCTTTACTAGTTTTCAACGATTCCTTGTGTGTCCTATCCCCCTCCATATTCAATGGTCCTCCTCTCTTGTCTTGGAGGGCCTCCTCTTACATCCTGGGGCCTGTTTAATATGACATGCTGCTCCCTCTCATGTTTCAGGAATATTATCTGCCGAATTATGGGCCTCCTGCCACGCCTCGTGGGCCTCCTCCTTTATCCTGAAAAAGCCTTACCCGTCTTGAGGGATCTTCAATTTTGAAACCTCCCATCCATCAATGCCTGCTACCACTTCCATCTTAAGGGGCTCCTCTCACTTCCTTGGAATTTTTTCCTGGGAACTCTATTTCTTTTATAGAGTCCTTTTTGAAATTAGGGGCCTCATTTCACGTCTTGGGGGCCTCCTGCTTTTAGTGTTGATTCGAACTTTGCTCATCTTAAGGGTGGCCTCTTATCTCCTAGTGGGCTCCTCTTCTCTCCGAGGTGCCTCCTCTTCAAAACTACAGGCAACCTTTCCTATATCAGTGGCTTTGATATTTCCCGGGGACCTTCTTGGCCGTCTTCCACCCTTCTTTTCCGCCTGAAAGCCATCTCTGAGATTCAATGGCCTTTCTCTCTTAGTTTAGGGTCTTCCTCGTTCATCATGGGGTCTCATTTCCAATCTTGTGTCGTGTCTTCCGAATTAGGTGCATCCTGCCATGTCTCTGGGTCATCCTTTTCTATGCCAGTGGAACCTTGCCCGTTTTGGTGCCTGATTTTGCGTCTCCGAAACCTGATCTCATATCCACTGGTTTTCATTTTCGTCTTAGGCCTCCTCTCATTTTCTGTGGTCTCCCTTCCCCCTTTTCGTCCTGAGGCCTCCTCCAAATCTCCGTTCTACGTCTCTCATAGGGACCTGATATTGTCCTGTCCTGGGAATCTCCTTTTCGTTCTGGAGGCCTCCTTTTCATCCTGGGGGATCCCTTTTCGTCCTGGGGTCTCCTTTTCGTCCTGGATGTCTCCTTTTTGACCTGGGCTCCTCCTTTTCGTCCTGAGGGCATCCTGTTTGTCCTGGTGGCCTCCTGTTCGTCCTGGGGGTCTCCTTTTCGGTCTGGGGCCTCCTTTTCGTTCTGGGGTCTCCTCTTCGTCCTTGGAACCTCGTTTTCATCCTGGTGGCCTTCTTTTCGTCCTGAAGGCTCCCTTTTCGTCATGGGGCCTCTTTTTCGTTCTGGGGGCCTCCTTCCAATCTCTGTTCTACGCTTCTTATAAGGAGCTGATGATATTTCCTGGGGCCTCGTTGTCAGTCTTGGGGCCTCCTTGACAACATTTTTTTTGTCCCGTTGGCCTCCTAGCTCACCTCTTTTCCTGTACATTTCCGGATAGGGGCCTCCTTAAATTTCAGGAGGGGCGGCGCCCCCCAGTCTCACGGCAGGGGGGGGGGGATTGCTCCCGCTGTCCTCCGGTGGCGACGCCCCTGTATATATGTATATATATATATATATATATATATATATATATATATATATATATATATATATATATATATATATATATATATGTATGTATGTGTATATATATAAAAAATATAATATATATATATATGTGATATAACCGCAGGGTTCAACGTTTAAACTTGAGGCCAATTGGGAGAGCCCATTCGATCATTGAGGGGGCCCAGTGACCCACCATAGCATATACAAAATACATCCGGCTATTTTTAATATTTGATATTTTGATGGGCATACCAAAGTTGACATACGACATTGAAGGGAAAAGGCATTCAGCTAAGCTTCATTTACTTGAATTCTCCTCCGATCGATATTACCCAGAGGGCAGTGCTATCCTGGCTTCCCATATTCTTTACTGACCCCAGGTCACGACGTGGTATCACCTCCAATAACAGCAGGTGACCATCACTGGTGTAGGTTTCTGAAAGTTATTAGGAGGGCACGACGCATGAAGGAACTTGGCAGGCCCAAATGCATCGGGGTTCATATCACATATAGTCCCATGTTAAAACTATTGAGATGGCAAGGCCAACGTCTAAATGGTGAGCAAGTGGCCGCCCAAAGCATCCGAAGTTACACCCCTGGTACCCGTCAGTGGACCTACCCACTATAAGACACCATGCTACGGGATTTCTAATACTCGGTTTCGAATGGCATTAACCACGTCCTTTCATTTTTTATTTACGATTTTGAATCCGAATAAGTATCTTAACCACCAAAGAAGAAGTGACAACAAGCCTTAAAATACATCCATGATCGAAAATCGTCACATCGCAATGCACACATCCCCACTTTATCATGTCGCGCAAACAATTTCCTCCTTTCTCTATTATTAATCCTTTTTATTAAATCTTTCCGATCAGATCCTCAAACACCGTCTCGGGTGAGGGGGGGGGCTTCTTATTTATCCACCTCTAACTTCCAAACTAGGCGTTGTGCGGAAACGAAATTAGTAGCGTCATCTTGTAGCTTGTGGTTTGGGTCAGCATCAAGTAAAGCATGGCATGTTTATTTATGGATCTGACTGTTTTAGAACATTAATGTATTATAGGTCCTGGGATTTTATTTTTGCGGCCTGTTGCCATACTGGGATTACAAATATTTGATGATGTAGATAGAAGGAAATGATTCAAGTTTTCCTTCTCACAAAGCATGTGCAACTTTTGGAGAAAAGTTTGTATCTTGCCTAAGGCATCCAGTTCACCGGCGGCAAGCTAGCGTGTGATCTGACAGCCAACAACATGGGTGACTAATTATGTCATCAACTGCAACATATAATGTGAGTTAACTTGCAACTAAATACGGTTTGTTTGTAAGTGAATCTAAGGGACACTCGTGCAACTACAAATCCGTTGGAACTGAGTCTTTTGGGCCGACCGTTGAAATGTTGGGATTGAAGATAATTACCAAGAAAGATAGAAGAAAATAGCTTGCACGACGCGAAGAATCATGTCACAAAACGTCTGGAGGAACGTTTTGATCTTGCCCTAGGCACCTATGTCACACTGGGTCAAAATAGTGATGTCTTGACCTTCGACAGCATTAGTCGTGCATGATACCATGATGTATAGCACATGGTGTAGGCCAACTTGAAACCAAATATGGCGATTTGTGTCCATTGGACAGATTTGGGAAGTTCCTGTCATTGACGAAGTGTTGACAAGTTGTTTTTCCCTGACCTTTGCTACATTAGGATTCAAAATATTAAATAATGGAGATAGAAGGAAAGAGTGTTCGCGGCGCGAAAGAGCATGACACCATGATCATGGTCTGTCGTATGATCTATGCATTTGGTACCGCTCTATAAGAAGTTTGAAGACGTGTGTTGTGCTTGCGGGATCAGTTTGAAGCAAAACTAGTTTGTTGGCTCTCTTGTACCCTAACGTTTTACCCGCTCATCGGTATGATTATGTACATACAAGCCAAGCTTGGTTTTTGATACCACACTATGCCTAAATAATGCATGGGCAATAGGTTACTTTTTCTCTCGTGTTAGAACCCATGCATAACTTTACAATGACGACGGTTTACTATTTTCAGACGATACCTCGAAGCAAACCATCTGCCTATGGGGGAGTCCACATGCGACACTATTTGATGGTGTCAACGAGAACAATATACCGATGTTCCCCACAACTAATAATTCGGTGTTGCTGGAGATGTGGTGCTGGTGACCGCTGATGAGGAAATCAACCTTCTATTCTGTCATGCTACTGTGCCATCTATTGTATCAGAATATTACTCATTCCTTGCTGAACCTGCGATTCACTGCGAAGTTCAACGCGTTTTTGTACTACGTGCAACGGTGCAACGTATGCATCAACGATCATGTGTCGGTGCCCCAGAAAGTGCTAAAGTTCAGGCAGTAAAGGCAGTAAAATGGTTTGTGGTGCACCGGATTGAATAGTAGGCCGGATTGAAAGAAACCATCGTGATGAGTTTTGTTGCTTTAATCACTTTTTCTATCGGCTGACTTGGATATTCGCTTCAGTAAATTGCTTCCACCGAAGTCGCTGGTTTCACTGCAGAATGTTTCAACGGAGTGAAGCTTCATCCGATATGCACAATATTGCGGGACGAAAACAGGCACATGATGACGATGCTGAACAGTAGTCCACCTGCAGTCTGTACCATACCAGGAGTCAAAGTCTGCACTGGTCTGTACCAGGTTCGCAGTCTGAACTACCGCACTAACGAAGCCTAAAGCTAAATTGGTATAGAACTAGCTATTGACAAACTTGGAACCGTCACACACACACACACTATGTATATATATATATATATATATATATATATATATATATATATATATATATATATATATATATATATATATATATATATGTATATGTATATATATAGTGTGTGTGTGTGATGGTTATATATACATATTTACGTATTCCTTTGCATTGCTATTTGTATACGAATGCATTAAAAGGTTATATCGCCTGTAAGCATCCTGTTCGCAATAATATTTAACATTGGTATCGGAAGCTAACATGCAACAAAAGAAGTCATCCGTCCACATAAACACAGTAAGCCACCAACATCTGTACGTCACTATCAAGGAGACCAAATTGGATTCAAGCACCCGAGGGGTGCTAAATGTGCTATCACCATAGGCGAACCGTACCCCAGAGGTGCTGGGTTTTGGCGTGAGGAAAATCTAGAACCCTGGGGGGGGGGAGTTAAATCGCAAGCACCCCATGGGTACTCATTTAAAGCACCCTGTCACTATATATAGACCAATGAAAAGGTGCCAGCAATAAGCACCATGCTTATATTTCGCACCTGAAATTTTGCGATGTGATGCCAACTCCAGAAAGTTGATTAATTCAAGCAGGCCTTTGATGTTGGAATTTGATATCTGAAGTAGCCCCAATGGGTGCTAATAATTTTTCTTACAGTGTATCATACCAGTAACTGTACTATAGTAATGTCAGTTCACGATGGCGTAGTATACGACAACGCTTCAGGTCAAAATGGAGATTATTGTAATATTACTTCTTCCAATACGCAGAACAGCCATCGTAGTGACTGGCATTTTCAGTCCAGATATTCGTGCACAGGTACACGGACAAACGTGTGATCACTGATGACATACGCCACATATATGGTCGCATGCTTAAATATATTCTTCAACAATACATGAACACAATATCATACAAGGACGACACGGTCACGTATTACACAGAGTTGCATTCAAATTTTTGTCATCAAATGATCAGTGACCACGAAGCTGCATCAATGAAATACCAAAATCTGCTGTTCACGAGAACGTGCAGCTGGAAGAGGGGGGGGGGGGCATGCCACACTCCCCAGCTTCTTTTTCTCACGGACTTGCACACGAACGACACCGCGTGGCAGAATTTCAACACAGCTTAGTATAATTCAAGTATAATGGTAGCCCTGTGTCCAACAACGGATGTGAACCACACACACATTATTCTCTTGTCACAGCCAATGGCAGCAAACACTCAATCCACGGTCGCCGGGAGCATATAATGGAGTGTCATATGCAACTTGATAGTCCGAAGCCGGCTCCCAATGCTATCAACTTCAAAGTGATGATTGACTAGGGCACCTAGAAGATGATGCCACCCTACTGCCCGACCTTATTTGAAAGAGTTCACGATCGGACACGGCTGACCGATCACGGCCATTATTCCTCGATATGCCGGGTGCTCGTCACACCGTGTGTGTAGTCATGTTCGTCATTTGCGGTGTGGCACATGAAGGGCCGCACAAGATCTGCCGTGGTACTACTGACTCCGGCACAGTGACCGTTTCCCGTGTGGCACACGGAGGGTCATTCTACAACTGCCGCGACCGTACACAACCCTTTCCGTTTGGCAACAGGGAGGGTCATTCTACAACTGCCACGGTACCACTGACCCCGGGCACGACGACCGCTTCCCGTGTGGCACACGGAGGGTCATTCTACAACTGCCGCGGTACCACTGACCCCGGGCACGACGACCGCTTCCCGTGTGGCACACGGAGGGTCATTCTACAACTGCCGCGGCACTACTGGCTCCCGGAACAGCGCTGGTACATCACAGGCACCAGACGGCTTTCACTCAGGTCTGGGTCCTGACCTACAGCGTCGGCTCTGACAGCGAAACAAAGGCCAGGATTGATGACGCTCCCGTCCACTGGAAGTGTAGCGTCTCAGCGTCTGTACGGAACCTCTAGTCAGTGGACGCACATCTTCTGAAGGCAATTGTTTAAAGTTTTTTCCTTTTAAGAAGAGTGGACGTGAGATATGCAACGTCCAGACCGGCTGACAATCTTGGCCGGCTAAAGTTTCGCTCCGAAGTTCCCTTGCCTGCCAGTCAGCTTTAGGAATGACACGGCCAGCAGAGTGTGTGCGCTCATTAATTATTATATGACGGAAAAAGGCATGCAATCGTCCTTTTGCTATCAACGAATACACTTGATCGCGCCAGCAGACATTGGTTAGCTGTGTGGTACTTTTACTTCGGAGAGCAAAGCAAAACAAAACAAGAAAGCCTATGCTTGCACATATGTTAATTCTTGGTCCGGTAATACCCATTCAGTTGGGGGGGAGGGGGGAGCAAAGGGAAGGAGTTATGTGAACGAAGTTATTACATGGTGGCTTCGTTCACCTTACTTACGAAGTGATAACTTCATGAGTTATAATTGCATCTGCGCCATCTGAGGTATCACAAAATAATCCGTGACAACAGAAATATGAGAAAATTTAAATATGCGTCTCCTTTTATTGAAAGTTACACAACTAGTTCGGCAGTGCTTGGTTCAGTGAAGTCTGCAGCGATGGAGAGAGCACGATGCTCCTAACCGATATCAAATACATTAGGATAAAGAACACTTTTCATCTTCTCGTTTTTGTTACCTGGGCTGAAGTGATTACGCAGCCATTGCAAACACCAAACCACACGATACCTCTACATTGCATACTTCCTATTCTATAAATGCTTAGTCGGATCACAGTTACAAATTCGTTAGATGCCACCATTGCTAGGAAGAGTATACAAGTCACTTCGAGCCACTGCTGGTGACCGACGTCACATGTGATGTCATAGTGACGTCGGCCGTTTCGGAGTACTGACAGGCATCGCTATGAGAACAGCGACCTTTGAGCACTGCGCCGACAACGCTACTATGGAGTGGGCGCAAGCTACACGACACCTGGACTCGGATAAAACTCGCACAGTTGCTTGACAGCTGATTACGTTCATTTCAAGGCTTAGAAGCGACAATGCCGATTTTACTTCCATAACAAGAGTACAAAGCCCACACGCATACTTTCGTTTGATAGAACAGACGTCCTCTTCTATACTACTGCACTTGTTCTACTGCACTTACTATACTACCGCACTGTGTTCCATCATATCTGTGATGAGCTTCTGTCTGGCTGCAGCCTAGAACCAGTGAGATTTGTTGGGCTCTCGGGGACTAACCGGAAACTGTTGCATCATCTGCGTCATCAAACGGGCACTTGGCATTAAGTGCGCATGCACAACACATTGCCAGGCTGTACCCTTGTATGCCTGGAGTTATGACATTTGTCCCTCCCTCCCCAACGATGACTTTGCCCTCAGTTCTTTAAACTCTTAGCATGGGATCCTATGTGGTATGACACTCAATCCATCTGGTCCCGGCAATTGCCTTTATGCATTGTGCCCTCCAAATAATTTTCAGAAGTCGACATCTATGCACATTGCCAATAGTGTGAGTATTCAGCTGCACAATTCCGCAGCTGCCATGCGTGCCATTCTGTTTGTCATCTGTTCGAAGTCCGCCACCATGATGAGCATCGGTCCATGGATTCAGAGTGACTGCGGGTTGAAATGATGCACTGTGATAGATAGCTCGAATTTTCCAATATAACCGATAGCTGCAATGTCTAGAACGATCCATAACCTCAACGTCTGCCATCGAAAGACAATAACGGCAATACAGGAATTCAATGAATAGACTCAGCATTGACATTTCGCGTGTGCTTGTGAAGCTCGTGCACTGGCCACAATTCCATTCCTCAGACTCAGAGCATCAGTTCACATGACAGCGGAGGTGCACTTCCCTATACATTGGGCCACAGTCACGCCGATACGGATCATTGTGCTGTGGCCAGTGATCAGTGGTGCATCACTGACCTGTCAGGGATCAAAGGCGATCAACGCAGCCAATCAGTAACTGCATCTGTCGTTGCAGCAGTGATAGTCGAACAATTGCCTTGCTATCCTGTTATGTGGGGAGAAGATCGCCAGGCCTCCCATCTGGGCGGGAGATGTCACCTCCGTCCTCACGTACCTCCCATATTGCGTCACCGCCGCGATGAATGATCCTGCGCCTGGTTTGCCACGCCACAAACCCGATGACGTCCGATTTATATAGTTACGTAATCTGGTGACGTTCCAGTGGAAGCCATCGGTGGCCATGCGAAACCAGTTATTCATATTTCGTGGTTAATCGAAGCATGTTTTTTTCAGCCTACCACCAGTGGGGTGATGTCGGATGTTAATCGAGGTATCGATAGGGACAGCCTAATGCATTCAGCGAACATGCACTCTGCACACGCGCACGCCCAGTAGGTTCCGCCCACCGACCTTGGCGCACACAGACCGTATCAACCTGGGTAATATCAACAACCGTATCTGCGGCACATTACTGGTCTAAATGTCGACCGCAATGACACGGGAACTGTCGGAAAATTTGAGGAGAGGGAGAAGCCACCTTGAAGTCATTTATTTCCTTGCATCCCCATAGTATCAATGGGAGGCTCAGCCACAGTTGGGAAGGGACGCCCCCTCTCTGTTCCTTCCCCCGTGCTTCCCGTGCTTCCCGTGCCCTTGAACCATTGCTCTATCATTCCAGTTCGCTGTCTATGGATATCGAGCAGGATTGACGTTGATTTAGTGCTGTCACTAGCAGATTCAGACAGGGGTGAATCCAAAGAGCCACTGGATGCATGCGTCCCTTCATGGAGGCGTGGCCCTCAAGGAAGCTGGAGGCCATACACTCCCTTGAGTTTTTTTAACCGGAAATCTGAAGGACTTCAGAGTAGAAGAGACTCACTTTCAGTACACTCAACTGCTCTTCACTCTTTATTTTATCGGCCGAAATCGCCCCTCTCAGTAGAAAGGCGTCCCTCCACAGGTAGTTCAGAGACAGGGCACCTACCCACCCGCTCTCTTAACAGCTTATTAATTAGCGGTGCCCCTTCAGACGATTTTCCTCGTGAAAATTCCCTATTTATTGCCCCAAGCATTCTCAGTGCCCTCATCCTGGCTTCCTTTGTCTGCTCAGATGCCCCCAATTTTGTGTTTAGAATAACACCCAAATCCTTCTGTTCAGTCACCGATAGTACTTGGCCAACCATCAAGTATGGAACCTTCATAATCGTCTGAAAATTCCCTATTTATTGCCCCAAGCATTCTCAGTGCCCTCATCCTGGCTTCCTTTGTCTGCTCAGATGCCCCCAATTTTGTGTTTAGAATAACACCCAAATCCTTAAGCCTACAAGTCCATCTCTTGCATGCTAGCAATCCGAACACTTCCGTGCATTCTTGTTGCGATGTTATCTCGTTCTGAAGCAAATTTGACCAAGTATAACGGGAGTTGATTAGGTTCATACATTCATAAGTTCATTACGATCCGACAAGCCAGTTCATTAGGAATGTGTGCATTGAAACAAGCGATAAATTCCGAGGAAGTCCCAGGGGGCAGTCTTCGTTAATATATTTGTTTGGCCAATACAACCCAGTTGATAATCAACCACACCGCGCCGCCACGCCTCCCATGATGAAGCCATCGGGACATTAGGGAGGATGTTGACCTCCGAACGAAATTGACGAACGCTAACGGTCGTGACACCGGGAGTAAATTGGCATCCGTTAACGCAGAAGTGATGCAGCTATCCAATGCTGGAGTAGGGACTTCTACAGGCACTATTTCCTTCTTTTTCTAGGGTTATCTTGGAGACCTAGAGACGCGCCGCTTCGGCTGGTATTCATTTCTGTGGCTTGATTATAGTTCACTTCTCCTCAGCTAGGTGTGAACGAAGCGCTATCAGTAGCGTGGCCGCGAGTATCCCCTGACGCAAATGGAAGCGTTAAAATGCCACCGTATTTGATCTTGGTCGGGTTACTGATGAAATGGTATGTAGACATTGAAAATCAGTCAGCCGAACACTCGCATTCCTACCCACACAAAGGGGAAAACTGAATGTTTCGACCCACGGTTTTCTTTTGTCAAGATTAGAAGGCAGCGTTGTTTTGCACGTTGCTTATAGCACAGTGAATTGTGTACATAATAAGACCTGGGCAGAAGATTGAGTGTTAACTACACCAATCCTGAGGGTAAGACATTCTCCAGCTGCTGCTTCTGTGCTGTGTTTATTGGACAGTTATGACAAGAAATTGGCTCTAATTAAATATAAATGCATTAACCTGACGTAAATGCGATGGCTCCGTGTGCCCATAGAATACATAACTGTCATCACTAATCGTTATAGATGCTATGCGGTGGTTGATCGCGTTGGTGGGTTGCGCTCGCCATTGCATTGTCTTGCTGTCGCATCTGCCGGCGAGTCTGCGGCTGTCCAACGATCGTTGCTGCGATGCTCGATTATTGACAACTTGTGCCGAATATGACGCACATCTTGGGTACATTCTTCAAACATGCAACCACATGAGTTTCATCTTGTGACTGGAGTGGGCCACAACGTGACAAGCCCGAAGACGATTGCGACAACAGCTGAGGCCAACCACCTGACCGAACTGCGGCAGTGGCCGCACTGGCTTCGATGTAGTGAAGCTGGAGCTGGCCGACCAAATCAGCGGCAAGCCTGGAGGTCGACATGGACGCCACCGACAGCGACGATTGGATCGCCGCTGCAGCTGTTCTGCAGCGGCGCGTCGCTTCTCCACATGCAAAGCATGCAGGTGGTTAGACAGCGTTATCACGGCCGCAGACCAGAGGCCTCCGGAGGCTTCATGTCCGACGCTGCTAATGTGTTGCATCCTTTGTCGCTGACATCGTTTGCATAGCTGACAGTTGAACACGCTCGACTCACGTGTGTGTGTGTGTGTGTGTGTGTGTGTGTGTGTGTGTGTGTGTGTGTGTGTGTGTGTGTGTGTGTGTGTGTGTGTGTGTGTGTGTGTGTGTGTGTGTGTGTGTGTGTGCGAGTGTGCTTCACCCATTCAGAGCACTGGTGCAAAGACAAGCGCATGCCGTCGTCTACGAACAAGTGCATTGTCATGCAGCAACAGAGGTGAAAGCGCGATGAGCAAGCATGGTGTTCATGCAGACCCATTGACCGGGACAAATGAATGAGAGCGTGTCATGCTACGAAGAACAGCGGCCCGCCTTCCTGGGCGCTAGAGGTCTTGGTGTCGTGAGTTCTAGAGTCCAATCCGACAGCATACATTTGGTTAGGAGTGAGGTCGGGGGCCCACCAAGGTTCTTTTAATTGCATAGGTTGCTGAGCTGTAGTGCACAATCAGCTATACACTCACAAAATCACAATGTTCAGGCTGCCACCGTAGTGGCACTAGTTCGTACGGTACTTGAGTATTTCCCATGCACATATTGCCTATATACGCTGTGAAAAGTGATGTATTAATAACTAAGTGTTTTCAGTAAGCTGGGAGTGACCAGCATCGTATTGTAATACAGCTTTCAGGTATATTTTGTGTGCACACGGCTCGTTCTTGGCGCAATAGTTGTCTAAATTTCAGACCAGGCAACGGGATAAAATTCATGCAAGTAAGTAGTTCCCTCCCATTCCTTGTCTCGGTGTAGATGGAAAATATCCAGCTTGTCGTCCCTGGAATGTACGCGTATGTATGTGGCGACTTCAACAGTTCGGCGCACTGTTGTAAACTTGTAATCTCTTGTAAACTCCACCAGCACGGCACAGGCTGTCAGAGTTTGCTATGTCGATGCTGGTGTGTTCACGTCTATTGAACACGACTTAATTCAGACAGAAGAACGGTATCCTGCCTTTTGCGTGAGATTTACGTCAATCGTCCAGCTTACATAACTCAGGCAGCTATTCTTGGTCATCATTTAGCTTCAGCTCAATTTAAGCTTCCCTGTTTTCCAATTAAAGTTTAAATAGCTCAATGTATGCTAGCATGTCATTGTGTTCAAGCCTCTTATCGTGAACTACTAACTCCATTTGAACTGCATTGACATGCAATTTACATTTGAAGACAAGCTATGATGCAAGTGATGTCTTACGGTGTTATAATTGTTTAATTCTTAATTGTGAGTGTACTACAATGTGGTGGACAACAAACGCTACCGACCCACCCAAGCTGACGCTTCACGTTAATGACGGCTGCACTTGTCATTACATGTTCTACACGGCACTCTTGTAGTACAACAATGTGGTGTGCCGCCGAGCTTGAAGTTCATTTCACTGCTGCTGGCGTGTGCTTGCACGGATGTTTTAGTGCGCTGAACACAGACAACTGACCGTATTTTAACAATGCGCCGCCACGGTGGGCTACCGGGCTCTGACGGACGGGTGGTGCCCCGTGCCCGCTAGCCGGTGACGGGGCATCTAACGGCGGGCTACCGGGCACTGACGGACGGGTGGTACCCCGTGCCCGTTAGCCGGTGACGGGGCATCTAACGGCGGGCTACCGGGCTCTGACGGACGGGTGGTGCCCCGTGCCCGTTAGCCGGTGACGGGGCATCTAACGGCGGGCTACCGGGCACTGACGGACGGGTGGTGCCCCGTGCCCGCTAGCCGGTGACGGGGCATCTAACGGCGGGCTACCGGGCACTCACGGACGGGTGGTGCCCCGTGCCCGTTAGCCGGTGGCGGGGCATCTAACGGAGGGCTACCGGGCTCTGACGGACGGGTGGTGCCCCGTGCCCGTTAGCCGGTGACGGGGCATCTAACGGCGGGCTACCGGGCACTGACGGACGGGTGGTACTCCGTGCCGTTAGCCGGTGACGGGGCATCTAACGGCGGGCTACCGGGCTCTGACGGACGGGTGGCGCCCCGTGCCCGCTAGCCGGTGACGGGGCATCTAACGGCGGGCTACCGGGCACTCACGGACGGGTGGTGCCCCGTGCCCGTTAGCCGGTGACGGGGCATCTAACGGCGGGCTACCGGGCACTGACGGACGGGTGGTACTCCGTGCCGTTAGCCGGTGACGGGGCATCTAACGGCGGGCTACCGGGCTCTGACGGACGGGTGGCGCCCCGTGCCCGCTAGCCGGTGACGGGGCATCTAACGGCGGGCTACCGGGCACTGGCGGACGGGTGGTGCCCCGTGCCCGTTAGCCGGTGACAGGGCATCTAACGGCGGCAGTGGAGGGACGTTGTACGGCTCAAGCAGGGACGTTGACGTTGTACGGCAACAAGTGTATGTGGAGTTATGCTCCCTCGCAGCTAAGGAGCGACACAGCCATCTGTTCGAAGATGGCGCTCAATCCCACAAATACGGCTCGTTAGCCTGCGCTGCGGGCTCAAGTGGAAGGGCCGACGGTGGAAACAGCGCCGCAGCAGAGGAAATTGACCTTCCGCAGAGCACACGGATTATACGCAATGGGCGTCAAACATCCGGCGGATGGTCGTATTATCCGTCATCTGCCGACTGCCCGCAGACTATGTCGGAAACACCTCCTCCGCGCCTTGTGACTGTTTTGCCATGCCATGCATGTTCTCAGTGTTGACGATGACGGCGTCCATATTGTGACTGACGCCTCATAACCTTGAGCGGCTAAAGCGTCACATTTAAGTAACAATTGCACTTTTGCTACAACTTACCTCACCGAAAATTGGTCACCTGCTCACATATGCATTGTGCTCTTCTTTTTCTCTATCTCTTTCTCTCCTCTTCCTCCCACACCCTACTCCCATGCGGCAACAAAGGTGACTTTCGTGGTTGAAGCTGTGGCGTGCCACGATATCAAGTGCTTCATGCACTCCACTGAGGCACTTCGTGTTCACTCGTGAGACTGCCTCCAAGTTCCGTGACCATAACCGCACCGCTACTCCGGCACCCGTCTTCCCACATCCATCACAGTCCGTGGCTGCCGCTCTGTGTCTCCACCGTCCGTCACGCTCATTGGTCGCTGATCGGTGTCTCCGCCATCCGCCACGCTCATTGGCTGCTGCTCGGTGTCTCCTCCGTCCGTCACGCTCATTGGCTGCTGCTCGGTGTCTCCTCAGTCCGTCACGCTCATTGGCTGCTGCTCGGTGTCTCCTCCGTCCGTCACGCTCATTCTCCGCTGCTCGGTGTCTCCGCCATCCGTCACGCTCATTGGCTGCTGCTCGGTGTCTCCTCCGTCCGTCACGCTCATTCTCCGCTGCTCGGCGTCTCCGCCATCCGCCACGCTCATTGGCTGCTGCTCGGTGTCTCCTCCGTCCGTCACGCTCATTGGCTGCTGCTCGGTGTCTCCTCCGTCCGTCACGCTCATTGGCTGCTGCTCGGTGTCTCCTCCGTCCGTCACGCTCATTGGCTGCTGCTCGGTGTCTCCTCCGTCCGTCACGCTCATTGGCTGCTGCTCGGTGTCTCCTCCGTCCGTCACGCTCATTGGCTGCTGCTCGGTGTCTCCTCCGTCCGTCACGCTCATTGGCTGCTGCTCGGTGTCTCCTCCGTCTGTCACGCTCATTTGGGTGGGTATCATTCGACACGCGTGCCTGCTGTGATCTTCGTTTGTCCGGCACAACTAACGAGTGCCGTGGTCTCTGTTGCATTCCAACGTTGCATGTTGTATGATGCATCCCGTGTTCTCTGGGATGCAATACACTACACATTGTCTTTGTGTTCTGCATCACCACTATTAAATCCTATGAGTGCCCCAATATGCCGCAAATGACATCACAAGCCACGGGTGCCACCGAGCCCGATGGTCACAGTGGATCGTGGATGCTCCCCGCTCTCCCGCAATCGACACACTCGACAACTACGCCCTAGTGGCGTCACATTCGATGAATGCTGCGTTGTCCCATTCTTCTATGTTATCAACAGACCATCGCTGTCGCTATTCTCCTGTGACCGGGTACTCCACGGATGCCCACCCCTACCCGTTCTAGGTCGCTTCACTCCATGGGTGCCACTCTGTCCTAAACCGTCTGCAAATACTCTTCATGGCCGGAATTTCTCTTTTATGTCGCCATGAGGACCTGTTTAATGTAGGGCACTTCTGTCGTCCTGTCACATGCACGCAAGTCCCAGCGTTGCACCTGTTCTAGATCACCGCAGTCTATGAGAGCCGGCGTGTCACAGATCATAACACTATAGAGGCGCCGCCCCGTCCTAGGGCGGCCCCGGCCGCGACATCGCCCTGTCCTAGGGCGGCCCCGGCCGCGACATCGCCCTGTCCTAGGGCGGCCCCGGCCGCGACATCGCCCTGTCCTAGGGCGGCCCCGGCCGCGGCATCGCCCTGTCCTAGGGCGGCCCCGGCCGCGACATCGCCCTGTCCTAGGGCGGCCCCGGTGTGGTATCGCACCTGTGATCGGGGTCAGAGTCAGTCGGCGGTGTCGCCTGTGCTCTGGCATGCCGGGCTCGCACACACCTGGTGACCTTGTTACCGGTCGCCGGCAGCCAGAAAGTTACCGCCTCGATCACAACTGGTGAGGATCTGGGCGGCGGCGAGCTACGGCCCGCCCCGGCTGTCCGCTCGTCGGCTCCCGACCCTTCAGTGCCGCTGTCGCTGATAATCGCCGTGTACGCTCGGCGGCGGCTCTGCCACTCTTCATGTTGTATACGTGTTTGCGTGTGTGTGTGTGTGTGTGTGTGCGTGTGTGTGTGTGTGTGTGTGTGTGTGTGTGTGTGTGTGTGTGTGTGTGTGCGTGTGCGTGTGGATGTGTGTGTGTGTGTGTGTGTGTGTGTGTGTGTGTGTGTATGTGTGTGTGTGTGTGTGTGTGTGTGTGTGTGTGTGTGTGTGTGTGTGTGTGTGTGTGTGTGTGTGTGTGTGTGTGTGTGTGTGTGTGTGTGTGTGTGTGTGTGTGTGTGTGTGTGTGTGTGTGTGTGTGTGTGTGTGTGTGTGTGTGTGTGTGTGTGTGTGTGTGTGTGTGTGTGTGTGTGTGTGTGTGTGTGTGTGTGTGTGTGTGTGTGTGTGTGTGTGTGTGTGTGTGTGTGTGTGTGTGTGTGTGTGTGTGTGTGTGTGTGTGTGTGTGTGTGTGTGTGTGTGTGTGTGTGTGTGTGTGTGTGCATGTGTGTATGTGGGTGTGTGTGTGTGCATGTGTGTGTGTGTGTGTGTGTGTGTGTGTGTGTGTGTGTGTGTGTGTGTGTGTGTGTGTGTGTGTGTGTGTGTGTGTGTGTGTGTGTGTGTGTGTGTGTGCATGTGTGTGTGTGTGTGTGTGTGTGTGTGTGTGTGTATGTGTGTGTGTACGTGCATGCCGGCCCAGTTGAGCGGCAGTGGCGGCCGGCTCGGCTGCGGAAGCGACGACCAGTGTCCACCGTCCATCAGAGCCGGCCGGCCGGGTCGTGTCACGGCAGTCGCGCCGACACCGGCCGCCGCCGCCGCCGGTCACCGCTGTCGGCCGACGCAATGTCAACAGCTCGATAAATCCTGGCGACGCGTCGGCGACGCAGCGACGAGCGCGACGCGCGCGCTGACCGCCTGACCTACTGGCGCACGCGCGCGCGACAGTGTTGCCGCTGCACGGCCGCGCGTCCGCCTGTGTGCGCCAGTTGTGTCCGATCGTGCAGCGTAGCAGTCGTTGTGTCGGGGATGGCGCCGCGGGTGTTCGTCACGTGTGCGGGCTGGGCGCGGCGCAGCCCGGCGGGCGGCTGGGTATTAAGGCGGCCCCCACACCCGCCTCGACGTGATCGCCTTGGAAATTTGTTGGACATTCGGAAGTATGCGAGGATGGACATGCCTACGAAAAACGAAGTGCTCTGCAAGTACTCGCCAAGGCTGGATTTCCCTCTTTATTTCGCTATGAGGACTCTTTAATGCAGGGCAAAGAAGTGGACATGTATCTTAGTCAGTTTCTGAACCATGAGTAGGTTAGATCATATTAAGCTTCACTGTGCCTGAGGATGTCCCTTACTTTTATTACATTATCGATGCCTTTTACTCGGGGTGAAAATATTCATTATCGGCTGGATTGCACTAAGCGAGCACTGGCGCGAGTGATGTTTTCGGTTGCCCGTTGTATTTCCTTTTGTCCACCAGCACCGCTGCGTGCGGTTTCATGCATATCACAACCCAGGCGCTCCTACGCAGCCAAGCTCGAAGTGCAGACAATTATGGACGCTGTGGGATGTGACTTATAAGCAAATAAACTATCACTTCTTATGTCCTTTCTCCCGTGAAACATGTACATAATTCTGCCAATTAGACACAGAACGTGCAGTACATATTCCGGCTTGTTATTTCGCCATCCCTATGCTTTCATTCTCTGTCATGGGATTCCCAACTTCCACCACCGTGATCACAAATCCCCCAGGGAGAACTCCCTACCTGGTTGTAGCCCTTGGCTACGAATCACTCATAATGAGCGGAGCAGACTGGACTGGAACTCACATGCGAAAGGTCGTGCCACCTCTGGCATGCTCCACGCTGCGATCATACCCACAAAACAAGGCCTCATCCATATTGCTATGCACAAGCCAGTCCAATAGAAGTAACCAGACACTGGGCTTATAGGCACGCATCCGCCCCGTTTACGTGAGAGTACGTACTGTGTGCTGACCCAAGGGATGGTATTCCGTGTGTGGCTGATGTGAGACTTTCTATCCTACTATCCTAGCAACCTCACGTGATCATCCCACACCTTATGCAACGAACATCCCATGTGAAAATTCCGCATGTTATTCTATGCTATCCTTCGCGTGAGACCCAATGCCAGGTGGCGGTACCAATGTACGCGTTATTACGCAGCGCGATCAAACCGATAAGAGGGAACGCTGAACGAGGATGGGAAGGGGAGTGGCCGTTAGCCGGGACATTGTCTTGTGCGTCCGGCTTCGTCACACGTCCGTTACGCGCCATGGGAAACAGAGCCGGCACAGCGCGCCAGTGTGCGACTGTCGGGCACGCCTCTCGTCCAGACGAACGGTGTAGGCACACGTCTCTCGTCCTGGTGGAAGGTGTAGGTACACGTCTCTCGTCCCGGTGAAAGGTGTAGGTACACGTCTCTCGTCCAGACGAACGGTGTAGGTACACGTCTCTCGTCCAGACGAACGGTGTAGGTACACGTCTCTCGTCCCGGTGGAAGGTGTAGGTACACGTCTCTCGTCCCGGTGGAAGGTGTAGGTACACGTCTCTCGTCCCGGTGGAAGGTGTAGGTACACGTCTCTCGTCCCGGTGGAAGGTGTAGGTACACGTCTCTCGTCCCGGTGGAAGGTGTAGGTACACGTCTCTCGTCCCGGTGGAAGGTGTAGGTACACGTCTCTCGTCCAGGTGGAAGGTGTAGGTACACGTCTCTCGTCTCGGTGGAAGGTGTAGGTACACGCCTCTCGTCCAGACGAACGGTGTAGGTACACGTCTCTCGTCCAGACGAACGGTGTAGGTACACGTCTCTCGTCCAGGCGAAGGTGTAGGTACACGTCTCTCGTCCAGACGAACGGTGTAGGTACACGTCTCTCTCCAGGTGAAAGGTGTAGGTACACGTCTCTCGTCCAGATGGAAGGTGTAGGTACACGTCTCTCGTCCAGGTGGAAGGTGTAGGTACACGTCTCTCGTCCCGGTGGAAGGTGTAGGTACACGTCTCTCGTCCCGGTGGAAGGTGTAGGTACACGTCTCTCGTCCCGGTGGAAGGTGTAGGTACACGTCTCTCGTCCCGGTGGAAGGTGTAGGTACACGTCTCTCGTCCCGGTGGAAGGTGTAGGTACACGTCTCTCGTCCAGGTGGAACGGTGTAGGTACACGTCTCTCGTCCAGACGAACGGTGTAGGTACACGTCTCTCTTCCAGGTGGAAGGTGTAGGTACACGTCTCTCGTCCAGACGAACGGTGTAGGTACACGTCTCTCGTCCAGGTGGAAGGTGTAGGTACACGTCTCTCGTCCCGGTAAGACGAACGGTGTAGGTACACGTCTCTCGTCCAGGTGGAAGGTGTAGGTACACGTCTCTCGTCCAGGTGGAAGGTGTAGGTACACGTCTCTCGTCCCAGGTGGAAGGTGTAGGTACACGTCTCTCGTCCCGGTGGAAGGTGTAGGTACACGTCTCTCGTCCCGGTGGAAGGTGTAGGTACACGTCTCTCGTCCCGGTGGAAGGTGTAGGTACACGTCTCTCGTCCAGACGACACGGTGTTAGGTACACGTCTCTCGTCCAGACGAGGTGTAGGTAGTCTCTCGTCCAGGTGGAAGGTGTAGGTACACGTCTCTCGTCCCGGTGGAAGGTGTAGGTACACGTCTCTCGTCCCGGTGGAAGGTGTAGGTACACGTCTCTCGTCCCGGTGGAAGGTGTAGGTACACGTCTCTCGTCCAGACGAACGGTGTAGGTACACGTCTCTCGTCCCGGTGGAAGGTGTAGGTACACGTCTCTCGTCCAGACGAACGGTGTAGGTACACGTCTCTCGTCCAGGTGGAAGGTGTAGGTACACGTCTCTCGTCCCGGTGGAAGGTGTAGGTACACGTCTCTCGTCCCGGTGGAAGGTGTAGGTACACGTCTCTCGTCCCGGTGGAAGGTGTAGGTACACGTCTCTCGTCCCGGTGGAAGGTGTAGGTACACGTCTCTCGTCCTGGTGGAAGGTGTAGGTACACGTCTCTCGTCCAGACGAACGGTGTAGGTACACGTCTCTCGTCCCGGTGGAAGGTGTAGGTACACGTCTCTCGTCCAGACGAACGGTGTAGGTACACGTCTCTCGTCCCGGTGGAAGGTGTAGGTACACGTCTCTCGTCCCGGTGGAAGGTGTAGGTACACGTCTCTCGTCCCGGTGGAAGGTGTAGGTACACGTCTCTCGTCCCGGTGGAAGGTGTAGGTACACGTCTCTCGTCCCTGGTGGAAGGTGTAGGTACACGTCTCTCGTCCCGACGAACGGTGTAGGTACACGTCTCTCGTCCCGGTGGAAGTAGGTACACGTCTCTCGTCCCGGTGGAAGGTGTAGGTACACGTCTCTCGTCCCGGTGGAAGGTGTAGGTACACGTCTCTCGTCCCGGTGAAAGGTGTAGGTACACGTCTCTCGTCCCGGTGAAAGGTGTAGGTACACGTCTCTCGTCCCGGTGGAAGGTGTAGGTACACGTCTCTCGTCCCGGTGGAAGGTGTAGGTACACGTCTCTCGTCCCGGTGGAAGGTGTAGGTACACGTCTCTCGTCCCGGTGGAAGGTGTAGGTACACGTCTCTCGTCCCGGTGGAAGGTGTAGGTACACGTCTCTCGTCCCGGTGGAAGGTGTAGGTACACGTCTCTGTCCCGGTGGAAGGTGTAGGTACACGTCTCTCGTCCCGGTGGAAGGTGTAGGTACACGTCTCTCGTCCCGGTGGAAGGTGTAGGTACACGTCTCTCGTCCCGGTGGAAGGTGTAGGTACACGTCTCTCGTCCCGGTGGAAGGTGTAGGTACACGTCTCTCGTCCCGGTGGAAGGTGTAGGTACACGTCTCTCGTCCCGGTGGAAGGTGTAGGTACACGTCTTCGTCCCGGTGGAAGGTGTAGGTACACGTCTCTCGTCCCGGTGGAAGGTGTAGGTACACGTCTCTCGTCCCGGTGGAAGGTGTAGGTACACGTCTCTCGTCCCGGTGGAAGGTGTAGGTACACGTCTCTCGTCCCGGTGGAAGGTGTAGGTACACGTCTCTCGTCCCGGTGGAAGGTGTAGGTACACGTCTCTCGTCCCGGTGGAAGGTGTAGGTACACGTCTCTCGTCCCGGTGGAAGGTGTAGGTACACGTCTCTCGTCCCGGTGAAAGGTGTAGGTACACGTCTCTCGTCCCGATGGAAGGTGTAGGTACACGTCTCTCGTCCCGGTGGAAGGTGTAGGTACACGTCTCTCGTCCCGGTGAAAGGTGTAGGTACACGTCTCTCGTCTCGGTGGAAGGTGTAGGTACACGTCTCTCGTCCCGGTGGAAGGTGTAGGTACACGCCTCTCGTCCCGGTGGAAGATGTAGGTACACGTCTCTCGTCCCGGTGGAAGGTGGAGGGACACGTCTCTCGTCCCGGTGGAAGGTGGAGGGACACGTCTCTCGTCCCGGTGGAAGGTGTAGGTACACGTCTCTCGTCCCGGTGGAAGGTGGAGGGACACGTCTCTCGTCCCGGTGGAATGTGGAGGTACACACCTCTCGTCCCGGTGGAAGGTGGAGGGACACGTCTCTCGTCCTGGTGGAAGATGCAGGAGCACAGCCAGTGCTGAACAGCGCCCACGCTCTACACAGCACTCAGTCGACTCCACCGTGGCACACGGCACTCGTCCGACTCCACAGTCGTCAAATGCGATGGTGTAGCGATGCATCATTAAGTAGCGCGAATAAATCTAAACAGCCAAAGAACTACGATAAGCTGCATTGGCTCGCCATGTGCCAGCGAGTCTCTCTCCAGCACATGTGTATGGGCACTCGAAAGCCGCTGGAGCTGCTCCAGAAGGTTTGCGCTACAGCTGATATTCCTCCGGCGTCCATGTTATTTATCACGTTCTCAGCTCCTTATCTGATGTGCGGTTCTATACGCTATGGAAGATGAATGTTCGAAATGGTTAATTGCTTGTCCTGCAAAGACACAAAGCCGCTATCCACTCGGCGCTATTTCGCTCCATCCGCATGCTCGGCGTCTTTATTCGGAGATGATTTGTCGCTTTGGTTCATGATAGTCTGCAGGTAGAAACTGGTCTGCACCTTGCAGCCTAGATGCTGAAATAATTAAATATTGAAACCCACGCGTAGCTGCAGTTCAAGTAGCGATGCCTAATTAGACGACATTATAACATACAGTTTGTGCTGAAATATTAACGCTGGAAGTCATATCACAGAGTGCTGCCTAGTGAACAGATCATACGAATAATGGAACTTAGGCTTAGCGGTATAACTACGTCGCAAGGTACTCCTAGTGGAAAGTAGTGCAGCATGTGGTGAATGCATGCTTGATGTGAATCTTCAGCGTGCAAAGGAAGAAGGCATCTCTGGACAGTGCTTCATTTCTTTATTGGAAGGAAAATGAAATTCATGTTAGCTCACTTGACAGACACACACGATTCCAGATATTATCTTCCGAGCCAATTGATTAAACTTTCACGATCACGTAGATGCGAGTAAAAATCAGCTGCAGTCTCAGATACCGTAGCTAGGGTGAATCAAAGTCAGCTGAAGTTACCCTCTCAATGCGGTTCTTAGATGTACCTTGACATATTTTGATATAACGAAACATATGAGGCACAGTCAAACATCCAATACGGATGCACATAGATATTATGAATACATTGCTGAAATACAAATTGTGATCTCAGATCAGGTTGCTAGGTCAGATGAAGTTTATAACTAGAATAAACGTGCCCTGGTGTACAACTTTGTCGCTAATACAAAAATGGTGAAAATCGCGAATACATGTGGAGCAAAACTTTTAATTTTCAACTTAAGTTGTTATGAAATGTATATATTCACATCCAATGAAACATATTTAAAGTTTCACATTAACCCGCGCCGTCATTCCGGTCAAACCCTCACACCCCGTCTCGGAGGGGGTGAAGACCCCCTCTAAAATCCAAACTAAGCATCGCACGAAAACGAAAGAGGTATCATCGGAAAGCGCTCGACGAGTAGGGTCCGGGTCCACCCTCCAAAATAATTCCCCCCCAAAGTGACGTCACCAGGGGGGCTAGATTTTCACGACTTTTCACGATTTACATTATGGTTTTGACTCTGGGGAGTTAATTTTGGGTGATATATGAAAACACAAAATTTATTTGGAATGAGAAAAGGACAGCGAAATCGGCCGATACTATAATTTTTTTTCGGCCCCCCAAAATAATATTTTTTTTATTTCAAAATTTTGAGTTTTCAAGTTTTCTTTAATTTTCCTCTTGCAACGGGTAGAGGAGACCGAGAAACGTTGTTGGAAGTCAACTTTCCCCTATAAAAATGCTTACTTTAGACAGAATCCTCTATATGAACTGCAATTTGGAAAATACGCAAAATGTATCTGCGGTCAAAAGCAAGAAAAGTAAAATTCCACTCATACATGTTGTTGCATCCGTAAAGATAAGCAATCGCTGGAAGTTTCATTAAAATATCTGTATCCGTTAAAGCGTGACGACTGGTTGAACTTTTTTGGAGGTGACCTCACTTGACCTTGACTAACTTGTTGACCCTAGATGACCTGACCTAAATTTGTTTAATCAGCATGTCCAATTGATGTGGGAAAAGGTATGCCAAATGTGGTCGCGCTGTCGCGCGCCGTTCGTCCGCTATCCGCGAAAAAAACCTGAGGGAGGTGGGGGCGGTTGAAGACCCCCCCGAAACGGACGGGTTAACATATCGTCAGGTCCCTGAGATATGACGTGAAATATTTCGATGGCATGTGGATTTCATGAGGTCTGGAGGAAAATTCTAGCTACTCCGATTATAATGTGTCCCCCGCGGAGTGTTTGTGCAGGCAGATTTCAGTTTGGTGTGACTGTGATCCATAAATTCGACAGAAAGTTTATTGGAAGCTTTTCGGAAAATGCATTCCCAACGAAGTTGAAAACATTGGCTTTTTTTACAATTTTGAAAAAAAAGACGGAAATCATATGACTTCTCTTGATGTCGCTCAGTATATTTTATCACGGTCATCTGTTTCCAAAGTTGTCATCATCAATAGTTCACAACACATTCTCATGTGTTTACCTTGACGTGATTGGTGACCTTGACCTTTGCACGTGTCATCTGTGTTGACCCAGATCCTCAGCTTGTATATCATCAATATTATAGGAAGAAATAGTATTTGCTTTACGACCAGAATCCGAACACTACAGAAACCATGGGTTACCAACTGTACGCAGACATTCACCTGTTTGACCTGACCTGCAAGGTCAGCTGAAATACTTAGATACAAATATGTATACTATCTCTGAAGGCGCAGGGATAAAGCTATGCCATGCCGGTTACCACACCTCTCTACCTTGTTTGGAGCAACAGGTATTGGGATCAAAATGACCTGCCCACCCTGTGGGGTAGAAAATTGTCCCGCACTGCGATATATGTGACAGAAATGTATTTAAGCCGTAGCATGTACAGTTGCCAACTATAACGGTGTAATGAGATTCCGACAATTAAGTCATCTAAGGTTGTATGGTGACCAATAATGTTTTCATCGAATACTGTTGCAGAATGTACACAATGCTCATCATTGCAATTACGAAGATGCAAAAGCGATTGTGGAACTGATCATACAAAAAATTGTTTCGAAATATATTGAGTTTTCGTGCAAACAAGACTGCCAAATCACGCTCGCGTAAGTTAGGTACCCTACCCATGAACAAGTCTTCGGCTCCTCAGTCACTGCCTCCATCCCTCTCACGAACGAAGCAAGACTATATTATCCAGATGATGCAACTCGACTGAACCCGTTAGTCTGCACGATTCACGGCTCCTGAAGCACTCATCATCTACTTGTATTCAAGGTTGTACCAGTATAATATCTGTCGACAGATACAGTGTCGTAAAACGCTCTTGTTCCTTGGTGTGTGGCGTGTTCATTACACCATCTCAATTTATGCATCCTCAATGATGGTCTACGCAGGTACTTAACTAAGCAGTATCCCTGTGCATATCGAGGCCGTCATCAGCGCCTGCATACCAGCTGCTTCCTGCTCACGATCGGCGCTGATGGTTTCATTTGTCGCCGACTGCGGCGTCCACCGGCCAAATATACGCAGAGCGAAAATCGAAGACTTGCGTCAAGACAGCACAGCCCAAGTCAACGCACTCTCCGGGAAACGTCCATCGCACAGCTAATCGCTGACCACGACGAGCGACAAGATGCTCACGGCCAGATGAAGCTGCAGCAGGAGATGGCGCGGTGGAGGTGGCCCCAGGCCGTCCGGCGGCAGGTGTGGCCGGCGTCGGCTGCCAACTGGGCGGCCGGCCCACTGCAGGGCCACGGCCGGCACACTTACACGGACGGCGTGTTGACCGGCTCGTTACGCGCCCATTACGATCCGCTACGTCGTCGTTACGCCGCCGTTGCGCCGGCGCCGGCAGCGCCTCCGCGATCGGCGGCCGCGTTCCGGCGAATTGGCGCGCCGGTGACGTCACGCGGGCGACGTCGACACGGCGGTGACGTCACGCGGGCGGCATCAACACGGCGGTGACGTCACGTGGGCGGTGTCGACCCGACCACGACGTCACGCGGGCGGTGTCGACACGGCTGTGATGTCACGCGGGCGGCGTCGATCAGGGAGTGACGTCACGCGGGCGGCGTCGACACGCCGGTGACGTCACGTGGGCGGTATCGACCCGACGGCGACGTCACGCGGGCTGCGTCGTCACGGCTGTGACGTCACCAAGGCGGTGTCGACACGGCGGTGTCGACACGGCGATGACGTCACGTGGGCGGCGTCGACCCGCGAGTGACGTCACCGCTGGGTCGACGCCGCTGTCAGGCCGCTGATCGCCTGCTGTCAGGCGGAGATGGCTTTGGTTACAGCCCCCAAAGACCGGCAGCTAGGCACAACAGCTGGGACTTGGTTGGCCGTTTGACACCCGCTCCCCACACGGTTGCCTAGCGACGACTTCCGGGCCTGTGACAGCCGCACCGCCTACTGACTTTTTGGTTGCCAGCGATCGCTGGCAAAAAAAAAATCACTGGAATCGATGGAATGGAATGGAACTCCCCGCACATGTTGTTTTGCTTTTTATGTGATTGGCGTCTTGGCTAGGTGTTCACAAAACGGCGGATTTATACTACATGCTGTTCCGCTTTTCTGTTCGTGTTCGCCCACGCATTGTGGGGGTCTTTCTGATCCCCTACCCAAGGGGATTTCTGAACGAACTTTTGGACCGCTTGAGTTATCGTTTTCAAGTCTGACATGCTTTGCAACAATTGATGAGTGCATATTGTGTTTAAAAAAAAGAGTTCCAGTCGCTTGCGATGCAGGGAGCGGATCAAAATCTGGGGACGACCTCGGCTCAATATGGTGTTTCTATGTATAGTAAAACATTTCATAAGCAATCAGTGCAAGGCACAGTCGAACGTGAAGATGAATTATTAAAACAAATTATGAAAACAAAGCAAAAAGAACATCACAAACCTGGCCTCATTCCAGGATCAATGTTCAATTTGGCTGAAGCTAAGACATAGGTTTCGGTGTATATCTGTAGCTAATGAACATTTGCGAACAAACAATATAATGTGTGGCCAAACACTTCTTCCAAATGCATTCAAAGCTTTTCATCAATATCTGTTCATGGCTGGAATATATCAACTGAAATGTATATAGGGTATACACACACACACACACTCACACAAAATACTTATATATATATATATATATATATATATATATATATATATATATATATATATATATGTATATATGTATGTATATGTATACATGCATATATATGTATATATATTGTATAAGATGTGTGTGTGTGTGTGTGTTGCATGGGCACTTTCGAGGAAAAATTCAGGAAAGGTGCAAATATTTCGTGTTGAATTTGTGCTACCTTTTCCTACTCGTTATATGTTTGAAAGCTGTCATCTTTAACAGTGCAACGCGTATTATGGGTGTTTACAGCTCCACACATATTTATGTGTATTTAATCTTGACGGGATAGTAACCGTGATCTTAGCGCGTTTCACCTGTGTTAGATTCAGGCTTCAGTTTCCATATCGTCGGTATCGAAGCACGAAATCGTAGTTGTTTTACGACCAGGGTCCGAAAGCTACGGCGAAGGCGTGCGACCGACTGCAACACGACATTGACCTCTTCCACCTGACCTCAAAGTTCAACCAAAAGAGATGAAAAATTGCGAACAATTATGAATGCTTAAGGATTGAACTACATCATGTTCTCTGCCAGATCTCTCTGTCTTGCTCAGAACGAAAGTTAGTGTGGAGGACGCGCCAAAATGATTCATCCCCCTACACTGTAGCAAGGAGGAAGTTATCCGATACTGCGATGACTAAAGCTTTCTCCAAGCGTTTTCAATGAATAAAGTGAGAACTTGTCTCATTTCCCACCATACGGCATAACCATGACTGAGCTGAAAGCACTGGGATACGTGAATTTGCACCCACACTTAAGCCTATAATTCCGTGAATTCGAGAAACAAGGTCTGTTTTGTCTTATTCGGTCGCCCTTTGCTTTGTGTTGTTTCGTTGTGTACTTCTGCAGCAAACACATGATGAATCTGAACATCAATGTGCAATAATTAATCATACTCTGCAACTTAATTTTCTCCCGTTATTCCATGACGTGAAGGGATAATAGTAATTGCACTTCACATGTCAGGTCCATAAGTGGAGAAAAATGAGGTTTTGAGAGGCTTGCAGCCAGCTATTGATAACGTATCAGTCAGCGGCGCTGGAATAATCTAAAAAGGAAATCTTCCTCTCGGAAACAACGGTTGCGAACAACGGTTGCAGAGCCACGCACCCCATCGGCGTGCATGCACATGCCTGCACCACCCACTTCGTTTACCTGGTGCGTTATGCAGCCTTGCCGAGACCGCGACAGCACCTGCTCTGACAGTCGCGCTGCGCATCACCCGCCCCCCCCCCACCCACCCACCCACGAGCGCGGCCGACAGACTCGAAGCCGGACCGCCTGCGTGCAGACGGCGGCTGCTGGGCGCTGCCGAGACTTGTGAGCGGGGGGCCGCGCCGGCCGTCTGGCGTGTCCTCTGCACCAGGCGGCCCTCAGCCACAGCCGGCCGTCTGGCGTGTCCTCTGCACCAGGCGGCCCACAGCCGCTGCCGGCTGTCTGGCGTGTCCTCTGCACCAGGCGGCCCTCAGCCGCGCCGGCCGTCTGGCGTGTCCTCTGCACCAGGCGGCCCTCAGCCGCGCCGGCCGTCTGGCGTGTCCTCTGCACCAGGCGGCCCACAGCCGCGCCGGCCGTCTGGCGTGTCCTCTGCACCAGGCGGCCCACAGCCGCGCCGGCCGTCTGGCGTGTCCTCTGCACCAGGCGGCCCTCAGCCGGCGCCGTCTGGCGTGTCCTCTGCACCAGGCGGCCCTCAGCCGCGCCGGCCGTCTGGCGTGTCCTCTGCACCAGGCGGCCCACAGCCGCGCCGGCCGTCTGGCGTGTCCTCTGCACCAGGCGGCCCACAGCCGCTGCCGGCCGTCTGGCGTGTCCTCTGCACCAGGCGGCCCGCAGCCGCGCCGGCCGTCTGGCGTGTCCTCTGCACCAGGCGGCCCTCAGCCGCGCCGCCGTCGGCGTCTCACGGCCCAGCCGCGCCGGCCGTCTGGCGTGTCCTCTGCACCAGGCGGCCCTCAGCCGCGCCGGCCGTCTGGCGTGTCCTCTGCACCAGGCGGCCCTCAGCCGCGCCGGCCGTCTGGCGTGTCCTCTGCACCAGGCGGCCCTCAGCCGCGCCGGCCGTCTGGCGTGTCCTCTGCACCAGGCGGCCCTCAGCCGCGCCGGCCGTCTGGCGTGTCCTCTGCACCAGGCGGCCCTCAGCCGCGCCGGCCGTCTGGCGTGTCCTCTGCACCAGGCGGCCCACAGCCGCGCCGGCCGTCTGGCGTGTCCTCTGCACCAGGCGGCCCTCAGCCGCGCCGGCCGTCTGGCGTGTCCTCTGCACCAGGCGGCCCTCAGCCGCGCCGGCCGTCTGGCGTGTCCTCTGCACCAGGCGGCCCTCAGCCGCGCCGGCCGTCTGGCGTGTCCTCTGCACCAGGCGGCCCTCAGCCGCGCCGGCCGTCTGGCGTGTCCTCTGCACCAGGCGGCCCTCAGCCGCGCCGGCCGTCTGGCGTGTCCTCTGCACCAGGCGGCCCTCAGCCGCGCCGGCCGTCTGGCGTGTCCTCTGCCCAGGCGGCCTGCCGCGCCGGCCGTCTGGCGTGTCCTCTGCACCAGGCGGCCCACAGCCGCGCCGGCCGTCTGGCGTGTCCTCTGCACCAGGCGGCCCTCAGCCGCGCGGCCGGCCGTCTGGCGTGTCCTCTGCACCAGGCGGCCCTCAGCCGCGCCGGCCGTCTGGCGTGTCCTCTGCACCAGGCGGCCCTCAGCCGCGCCGGCCGTCTGGCGTTCCTCTGCACCAGGCGCCCTCAGCCGCCGCCGGCGTCTGGCGTGTCCTCTGCACCAGGCGGCCCACAGCCGCGCCGGCCGTCTGGCGTGTCCTCTGCACCAGGCGGCCCTCAGCCGCGCCGGCCGTCTGGCGTGTCCTCTGCACCAGGCGGCCCTCAGCCGCGCCGGCCGTCTGGCGTGTCCTCTGCACCAGGCGGCCCTCAGCCGCGCCGGCCGTCTGGCGTGTCCTCTGCACCAGGCGGCCCACAGCCGCGCCGGCCGTCTGGCGTGTCCTCTGCACCAGGCGGCCCACAGCCGCGCCGGCCGTCTGGCGTGTCCTCTGCACCAGGCGGCCCTCAGCCGCGCCGGCCGTCTGGCGTGTCCTCTGCACCAGGCGGCCCACAGCCGCGCCGGCCGTCTGGCGTGTCCTCTGCACCAGGCGGCCCGCAGCCACAGCCGGCCGTCTGGCGTGTCCTCTGCACCAGGCGGCCCTCAGCCGCGCCGGCCGTCTGGCGTGTCCTCTGCACCAGGCGGCCCTCAGCCGCGCCGGCCGTCTGGCGTGTCCTCTGCACCAGGCGGCCCTCAGCCGCGCCGGCCGTCTGGCGTGTCCTCTGCACCAGGCGGCCCTCAGCCGCGCCGGCCGTCTGGCGTGTCCTCTGCACCAGGCGGCCCTCAGCCGCGCCGGCCGTCTGGCGTGTCCTCTGCACCAGGCGGCCCTCAGCCGCGCCGGCCGTCTGGCGTGTCCTCTGCACCAGGCGGCCCTCAGCCGCGCCGGCCGTCTGGCGTGTCCTCTGCACCAGGCGGCCCACAGCCGCGCCGGCCGTCTGGCGTGTCCTCTGCACCAGGCGGCCCTCAGCCGCGCCGGCCGTCTGGCGTGTCCTCTGCACCAGGCGGCCCGCAGCCACAGCCGGCCGTCTGGCGTGTCCTCTGCACCAGGCGGCCCTCAGCCGCGCCGGCCGTCTGGCGTGTCCTCTGCACCAGGCGGCCCTCAGCCGCGCCGGCCGTCTGGCGTGTCCTCTGCACCAGGCGGCCCTCAGCCGCGCCGGCCGTCTGGCGTGTCCTCTGCACCAGGCGGCCCACAGCCGCGCCGGCCGTCTGGCGTGTCCTCTGCACCAGGCGCCCCTCAGCCACAGCCGGCCGTCTGGCGTGTCCTCTGCACCAGGCGCCCCTCAGCCGCAGCCGGCCGTCTGGCGTGTCCTCTGCACCAGGCGGTCCTCAGCCGCGCCGGCCGTCTGGCGTGTCCTCTGCACCAGGCGGTCCTCAGCCGCGCCGGCCGTCTGGCGTGTCCTCTGCACCAGGCGGCCCTCAGCCGCAGCCGGCCGTCTGGCGTGTCCTCTGCACCAGGCGGTCCTCAGCCGCGCCGGCCGTCTGGCGTGTCCTCTGCACCAGGCGGCCCACAGCCGCGCCGGCCGTCTGGCGTGTCCTCTGCACCAGACGGCCCTCAGCCGCGCCGGCCGTCTGGCGTGTCCTCTGCACCAGGCGGCCCTCAGCCGCAGCCGCAGCCGCGCACGAGCCGAGTCGATGCGACGGCTGTCCAATCTGTGTCGGGCACGCGATGTGCCGCCCCGAGGCGCCGCTGCCGGCGGGAGGTGTGCCCGGCAGCCGTGACTCATCAGCATGGGTGGCATATTGGCCGGCGGCGCCCTCCGCCCACCTGCGACGCTCGCCCGCTCGCCCAGCTGGCCGGAAACCCTGCCGAGCCGGCCGGCCAGACGGCTCTTCCTCGCTCGATCCTGAGTGTGGCCGTGTGCTGTGACCGTGTAATGTGGCCGTGTGCTGTGGCCGTGTGACGTGACCGTGTACTGTGGCCGTGTGAGGTGACCGTGTGCTGTGGCCGTGTACTGTGGCCGTGTAATGTGGCCGTGTGCTGTGACCGTGTGCTGTGACCGTGTGCTGTGGCCGTGTGCTGTGACCGTGTGATGTGACCGTGTGCTGTGACCGTGTGCTGTGACCGTGTGCTGTGGCCGTGTGCTGTGACCGTGTGATGTGACCGTGTGCTGTGACCGTGTGCTGTGGCCGTGTACTGTGGCCGTGTAATGTGGCCGTGTGCTGTGGCCGTGTGACGTGACTGTGTGCTGTGGCCGTGTGCTGTGACCGTGTGACGTGGCCGTGTGCTGTGACCGTGTGCTGTGGCCGTGTGCTGTGACCGTGTGACGTGGCCGTGTGACGTGACCGTGTGACGTGGCTGTGTGATGTGGCCATGTGCCGTGGCCGTGTGATGTGACCGTGTGCTGTGGCCGTGTGACGTTACCGTGTGATGTGACTGTGTGACGTGGCCGTGTGCTGTGGCCGTGTGACGTTACCGTGTGATGTGACTGTGTGACGTGGCCGTGTGTTATGGCCGAGTGACGTGACCGTGTAATATGGCCGTGTGACGGATATGTGACGTAGCCGTGTGGTGTGGCCGTATGCTGTATACGTTTGCCACACATGTCAGGTGTTCAGCTGTGGTCTCCGAATCCTGGCCGACGACCGGCCACAATCTCGCACACCCGCGGACTGCTGGCCTCGTCTAATATTTCTAATTGTACTGTTTCTCAACGAATGAATTATTTTGGAACGACGCATAGAAGAACTGAGAAGTAATTTCGAATTGTTTACGTTCAATTAGGCGTTAAATTATCGTCCGTGTTCAGAGCGGCTACGCCGACGAGCTGCGTTGTGACGCTCCTACGAACACACCCTCCACTGTTATCACCCGAATTATGATGGCTCACACTCGCGAGCGCTGACCGTATATCACGGTAAACCACGTTTAATATGCGGGTGTGGCGCACTGCCGTGGCTGTTGCCGATACCTTTATAGCACGGTCGCCGCGTCGGTCAGACAGGCCCGATAATCCTCCCTGGAGGAGGATGACGTGCTGCCCAGCATACCGGCCGTGGACACCCCAGCACAGCGTCTCAATACCTGTGGTGTTGCCGCAGTGACGGGGTGAACCTGATGTGATATCGGCACAGATGCGGTGGTGTCCACAGTAGACGCCGGCGCCCAGATGCGGCGGCAGGACAGCTGCAGTGTTGCCCGCTGTGGCACAGTGAAGCCGGAGTGATGTCGGTACAGATGCGGCGGTGTCCACAGTAGACGCCGGACCCAGATGCGGCGGCAGGACAGCTGCAGTGTTGCCCGCTGTGGCACAGTGAGACCAGAGTGATGTCGGTACAGATGCGGCGGTGTCCACAGTAGACGCCGGACCCAGATGCGGCGGCAGGACAGCTGCAGTGTTGCCCGCTGTGGCACAGTGAAGCCGGAGTGATGTCGGTACAGATGCGGCGGTGTCCACAGTAGACGCCGGACCCAGATGCGGCGGCAGGACAGCTGCAGTGTTGCCCGCTGTGGCACAGTGAGACCAGAGTGATGTCGGTACAGATGCGGCGGTGTCCACAGTAGACGCCGGACCCAGATGCGGCGGCAGGACAGCTGCAGTGTTGCCCGCTGTGGCACAGTGAGACCAGAGTGATGTCGGTACAGATGCGGCGGTGTCACGGTGACGCAATACACAGTTTGCCGCAAAATATTGGGCGGTAGAACGGCCGATGCGGCGGCAGGAGCGTTCCCGCTTGGCACAGTACGGGTGATGTCGGACAGAGGGCGGTGTACAGTAGACGCCGGACCCAGTGCGGCGGCAGGACCCAGTTTCCCCTGTGGCACAGTGAAGCCGGAGTGATGTCGGTACAGACGCGGTGATGTCCACAGTAGACGCCGGACCCAGATGCGGCGGCAGGACAGCTGCAGTGTTGCCCGCTGTGGCACAGTGAAGCCGGAGTGATGTCGGTACAGATGCGGCGGTGTCCACAGTAGACGCCGGCGCCCAGATGCGGCGGCAGGACAGCTGCAGTGTTGCCCGCTGTGGCACGTAGGCCGGGTGATGTCGGTACAGATGCGGCGGTGTCTACGGTAGACGCCGGACCCAGATGCGGCGGCAGGACAGCTGCGTGTTGCCCGCTGTGGCACAGTGAGACCAGAGTGATGTCGGTACAGATGCGGCGGTGTCTACGGTAGACGCCGGACCCAGTCAGGACAGGTGCAGTATTGTCTGCTGAAGGCGTGGAAGTGTGCTGCGCACGATGGAGTCCAGCATTGAGTCTCTACAGATGCAGTATTATCTGCAGCCGACGTGAGGAGCCGAGTATAGTGTGTCGACAGATTCAGTATTATCTGCAGTAAAACATAGATTACAATTGCACAAGATGATATCTTCGAAAAAGGAATTTAGGCCGTGGCCGGCCAAGGAATTTGTAGGAATTGCCCAGCAATCTGTCGACACTTCGAAGACCTTCGATGATATATTCAGCCGACGGCAAAAGCTCAGTAGAGTAGAGTCAATGTCAATGTCTGCACATGCAGACATTGACATCTGCAACCGAAGGTAGGAGCCCAGTAGAGCGTCTGTGGACGAGGCGGGTGCCCAACTTTTGCAGATGGCGAGCAGACTTCAGGACGCTCGCAGATCACCTGCTCTTGTTATAGCAATTTGTCGGCGCCTCGAAGACCACAAGTGATCCTCAAGTGGGTCATCTCCGGGCACTTGTCCGCCCTTTGCAGTGGAGGAGAGAGGAGTGCAGCAACTGTCGAAGTACCTCAACCTCATGCCGCACCTGGGTGTCCGATGCTTCTGAGTCCTGACCCGCCAAAGGAACTGTGACTAATGCTGACATGCTGACAAGCGCGAAATTCACATCTGACCGTCGTGACCCATAGACTCGAGATGCCGTGAACTTCCCATCCAGGATTTTCCTCTGCTGCGTGTGTTTTCTGGTGGCTGGTGGCATGCATTTTGGAGGCACTTGTAGGTTCAGAGTGATCTACACTGTGTGGCTGTATGTGAACGCCATTGCAGGTGTCGCCGACCAAATATTTTGAATTTGTCCAGAACCACGACCCAGGCAATTACACTGCCCAGCTTCACTGCTTTTGAAGGGAATTAATTGTTAAACTAAAAAATGAATTCGCCTCGCATTACATATAAACGTGTGCTAGCTATGCTTATAGGGTGCAAAGTGTTCACCTTTCCATCAATGCAAGCTGGTGAATGATCAACTGAATTGCTGATGATCTGATGAATCTGATGTTGATCAGATCAGAATGAACACTCCTCTGTTTCATCTTAGACAGAGCTGAAAATTATTATATTGTGTGAACTGGGATTAAAGACAAGGAAATCCAGGTGAGGATGGAGGAGGCAGACCAAGTAAGCATAAATGCCTACTTGGTTAAATTTGAAAGTATACTTGGTAAGATGAACCTGGGGAAAGATGGAAGATACATGGACTGGCACCGGCATTTTCAGCTGTACTGGTATGTTACATGCATGTTCTGAATGTGCTTTTTCATGTCTTGAACTGGACTCCTCTAGATTAAGCATGATAATTTCCATCAGTTAGGTATCTAATTAGGCAGCAAGTTGCCTATAATGTGGTATTGCATGCCTGATGCCATCTAAAAGCTGAAACAGCCCTGCATCCCATACATGCCAGTTCGGATTGCTTCGGCACACGGGCTTCCAATGTGTAATTCTGACTTTTTGCGTTGTTTTTGTGGGGCCTCGTTATCCGTTAGCATTTTGCTCAACGTCGGCTCTACTTTGTGAGCAAATGTTCCACATAGCTGAAGCTATTGGTTTCTCCAATCCTCGAATGGTTTGAAGCGAGCATATGAGGGCAGATTGTCATTTCGGATGTGTTTTTGTGCATGCTGACACACTTATGTTACTCACTTATGACAGTATCCTGAGCACATTCGCCTGAAATTTCTAAACTTGTCGGACTATATGTCAACTTCTGGACGTACTGGAAACACAATCTTGAACGGTCAAAACTCCTTCCATGGTAACGAGAGCCGCTGCGAAAAATAACCAACTCATTTTTCCAGGCATAATTTGCAAATCCAACTGTACACTAAAACGCATTCATGTAAATGCATTGGCTATTCTTATTCCGTCGCTGACATTAAACACTTCAGATCAGACAAAAGTCACATGCATAGTAAGATGAAGAAGGATACAGGACGGTTGATGGTAAAATGGATAAAGCTACCCTGGCGGGGTCACGTGAGCCTTCAAGGCGTCGTGCCATCCACCCTGGATAGGATCAAGGTGAAGGTGTCGCTAGATTGGTTGGGAGGTACAGCTAAGCATAATCTACAATATCGCATAAGGATGGGTGGATGATAATGGACAAGGTGAAACTTCATTAACTTCGCACATCCTCAGAATTTTAGCCACTTAACTGGAATGTGTTCGCACTCGGCCACGGCCATGCTCCCTATATCTTTGTCTCGTCTTCAATAGTCAGGTAACTTCATCGCGTTCCGCACGAGACTGCTCAGCCGACTATTTCAGGTAGCCGTGGATTGAGCCAAATCGTATGGTATTACACTTCATGGTAGACAGGTTATGGCCCACCATGCCGGTTCGGTCCTCACGCTACAGATTAACCCGACTCTACTGAACCTCACCATGACCGTCAGAACACCCTGAAGTGAGATTCGCTCGCGTGGATGCAGCCGCCACCGTCGCACTTTCCCTCAGATTGACGCAATCTCGGCCTAATCCCGGCCGGTGCTGACGTCCGCACCGCTGCATCCCTTTCACATGTAAATAGCCGACGGTGGCCGTGACCGTGGCCGTGGCCGTGGCCGTGGCCGTGAGCCAGGGACAAAGGTGGCCGGCCCGGTCCCTGGCGGCCGACGAGACCACGCCACGGCGGTCGGCGCGCGCCGACACCGGGTCACAATGGCTCCGAGCCGGCAAACTGCCGCCGGTCCGGCCACCAACAGCCAAGCTGGCGGCACTGGCGGCACGCCCAGACGTCGGCCAGAGGTCATCCACCTCGACACAACCGAGCGGCCGACTCGCCACAACGGCATGCGTATTACACGTTGCCATGGCAATGGCGTACCAGCTAATGATTCCTTGTAATGATGCGCCGTGCTTAATGATACACTACGCATCCATCTCTATCGCTGCTCTTAGTCCACACATACACACTCACCAACACTCCATTCTCTTTATATATGCATATATATATATATATATATATATATATATATATATATATATATATATATATATATATATATATATATATTGCTTTATATCCTTCTTCAAGTTCCTTATCTATGTTCTCTCTCTTTCTCTTTCTTTATCCTCTACCATGCCTCTCATTCCTTCTTATCCTGCTTTACCATTCACATCACAACTCCATCGTCGTCTCGCATCCTAAGCCGAAATACGCGATGTTGGCACGTGCAGAACACACGGATCGCCCACGAGCCGTCGCTTTTTCGGTCGCTACCGTTGCGTCACATGGCGGCTAGCGTACGGCGTACGGTGACGGGAGAGTACTCCGACACAATTAACCGGTCGGCCAATAAGAAGCAGAAGCGTGCTTCGGATGGCCGTCATCAATATTGGGATCACGCGGCCGCGTGGAGGCCGCCGGTCGAGTCCCAGTAACCCCAACAGCCCGTCAGCGGCGCCCACGGGACGGTGAAGATTTACGGGTGGCCTACAAAGCAGCAATGACTTCGTCACAAGGGCCACTACCGCAGGAAAATGGTCCCCGGCTATGGACGTGTTTATGACTCATTAACTGGCTCGGAGGACGGGTGCCGTCCTGCTGCGGGACTGCCAGTAAAGAAGGGTTTATGGCCGTATACAGACCTGCCAAAGACGTCCAGCTGATAGCCACAGGTGTCAGCTACTATTCGCCTCAGGATAGGGTAGAAGCCTGCCACAAAACACTGCTTCACCCGAAAATCCACACAAACACACATACGCACAGACGGACACACACACACACACGCACGCACACACCATGACAATAACATAACCTCGAATACACTTTCACGTAATTCGATGAACGTTCAACACATAGTTATGCACATCCACACATCCGCTCAGCAGCACGCGGGTATTTTCTGTTTTACTTCTGCTCGCAGAGCATATTCATTCAACCTTGAACAAACCATTTTGGAAGGGAAGCAAGTTCTTAAACATGTGATTGACTTCACCGTGTGCATGAAGAGCAAAAACAGGCGAAGATTTACGTGGCTTAAAAATGTGGCGAAATACATTTTTGATTTCATGATATTCAACAGTGAACAGAAATGTATTGTCGTCGCAAATCACATTGCATTCTTTACTGCATTGCTAATCTACAATATCTGACGTCAGTACACGTTTGGATTTCCCTGACCTGAAAGTCCACATGGATCTGACACATTGACATCAAGGGATCCTGGTATGGTCAGCTGATGGCGAATCTAATCAATATGCCGGTCCCTCCCGGCAGCCAGCTTTCTTTCCGCATGACTGAGACATCACTGTCACGGCAGAATTTTTGTTTGCACAAACCACCTCGTCAACGACAGGATTGAGTTTTCCCTGGCAACTAAGGCTTCGGAACTGGAGTACCGAAGCTGGAGTCTCGGAGCTGGCGCCTCAGAGCTGGCGCCCCGGAACTGGCGCCCCGGAACTGGCGCCCCGGAACTGGCACCCCAGAACTGGCGTCCCGGAATTGAAGTTTCAGAGCCGTACTTTGGGAGCCGTATTCCATAGATGTAAGCTGTGGGTAACAATAGTAGACCATTCTCCACTGAAAAACTGCACGGGCCGCAGAGACTCCGGATGGCGTCTATTGTTCTGCGGCTCCTGCCGCATAGCACCCGCGTCACTCACTCCTGCGGCGCTGACACGAAACGGCGGAATTTTCCGAGAACATCCTGAGGCAGCCAGCACAGATTACGTCATCGCTGACATGAATTCCAAACTGTGCAGCAGCGCTGCAGACCAGCTCTATATTCTGACTGCCGAATGTAGTCCAAACCGGGATACAGTTACCAGTCTTCGCTGCTTTGAAATACTCGGCGGACTGTCCGATATATTGCATTTTGAAGAATGAGTATCATACCAGCGCTACGATGCACTGGGTAGCATAAAAATAAGGGTAGGTTGCAGAAGAAAAGTGGTAGCTGTTCTTTTTTACTTCTCTCTCCCTCCCCCTTTCTCCCTCCATTTCTCTCCCTCTCGCTCTCTATCCTTCTCCGTCTTTCTCTCCCTCTCTCCCTCCCTCTCTTTCTATCTCTCTTTCTCACTCTCTCTCTCTCTCTTTCTCTCTCTTCTTTATCTCCAAGTGTTGGATAGCAACAACAACCATACTATAGCAGCGATGTCGATACAGCGCTTGATCTTCTCCAACGTGCGACGTCACTGTTGGCTGGAGAATCGTTCCGAATTGATCGGCAACTCTAAAATAGTCGGGCGGAGATCCGCCGTCACATACCAATTGACTCAGGGATGATCCGTCGCGCCGGCAGCCCGGTCACCTCACTCTCCATCCCGACACCTACCGACTCTGGCACTCACCAACCACACGGCACCCAATGGCACCGGCACATGGCTACTGACCGACAGTGGCGCGGCCGCTTCTCCAGTAACGGAATCTCCATATCGGTGGCGGCAGCTATTCCGATAGCAGCTGCAGCAGCTCCGCGACTTTAGCGCCAGCTGACAACATCAAGCAGGTGTCAATGTGCACCGACAGGCACCGGCAATCGCTCCGAAGACGTCCTCCATCTACGATGTGAAGCCCGAATTGTACACTCTCTCAAGGCATCTCATTCAAAGTTCTTCTGTTCAGCAAAAATACTTTGCTGGACAGGTGGGACAGCTTTTGGCTGATGGTTTGCAGCGTGGATTAAGATAAATAATCGAGGAGTTTTGCTAGATGCTTTTACTGATATCAGAGATGTGTTGTCAAGTGCTTGCTTTGTTCACCGGAATACAAATCATGAAGCAGAGTGCAGGTGGTGGCAAATTTGCCTATATGACGTGTACTCATTGCAACAGTTATTGGAGTAGACTTGCGGGACTGGGTTAATCTGACCACTCACACGGAGTCGTCTAGAGGAAGCCGAGGTGTCTCGTACGCAGCGCCATGATATATCCATAGACGGCGATACACGCACCCTGCACCTGTTAATCACATCCTATTTTATCCAGGATGGCCGCAGTTAATTCAAAATAAAACAAATTGACCAAAGACCGAAGCCAGCCACCTTTACGCATGTGTCAACCCGCGGAACAGACATGTTGCAACATATTTATTCTCAACAACTGGCAACACTGGATGGTGATGCTGAACATCAGTGTCTGATATCTCGGTGAGGACGAGCGGCGCACGTATTTATCCCGCCTCCACTCCGGTCACCAGGTACGGCAGACACATCTTCTCCATCAGGGTTTTAATCGTGCCCGCAGGGACCATACGACTGAAAAGTGAGAATTGAGACCTCCGGACGCCCTGAAGCAACGTCACAACTAACCGAACAATTCTGACGGCAATCGAAGGTAGGGATGCGCTGATGAAAGAGTATATATATTGAAAAGGTAAAGAGCACATCCATCAGCATCATTGCCAACAACTATGAGGCGTGATGCCTTTAAGCTGAAGTAATTATTCGATATATCACAGCAATGTTTGTCGCCCCAGTAGCTCAGTTGGTTAGAGCGCTGGCCTGCACTGGTCTCCCCTGTACTGGCAACACCGGGTTCGAGTCGCTTCGCGCGCTCGCATTTAGCCCCCGGCCGGGAGTGTCAGTTGGCAGCTGACCCGATGAGGCCGGGGACGAGCTTCCGGGCGGCCGTGTCGATGCATTGGTGGCACGTTAAACTTTCAGCCTAAATCTTGCCGTTGAACTGGAGTTCATGGATCGGGTGGTGGGGCCAGGGTTCACGCAACCAGCTCTGCTTAGCAATAGAACCCTGGTTCCTCAAGCCACCTCAGCAACAACTCGGATTAACATTATTTATTTTTTAAAAATGTGCAAGCATGAGCCAGAGGGTCATTGCGCTTACACCGCACGTGTGCTACGTACCTACACGGAACCACGATCTCGGATGTACAGATCCCTGAGAGTACTCTTGGTGGACACGTATCGCCGCCAGCAGGACTCCGAAAAACATTAGCTTCGTGTTAACCCGTCCCGTCTCGGGAGGCGGGTCTTCAACCGCCCCCCTCAGGTTTTTCGCGGATAGCGGACGAACGGCGCACGGCAGCGCGCCCAAATTTGGCATACCTTTTCCACATCAATTTGACATGCTGATTAAAAAAATGTATGTCAAATGATCTAGGGTCAACGAGTTAGTCAATGTCAAGTGAGGTCACCTCCAAAAAAGGTCAACCAGTCGTCACGCTTTAACGGATACAGATATTTTAATGAACCTTTCAACGTTTGCTTATCTTTAGGGATGCAACAAAACGTACGAGTTGATTTTCTTTCGTTTTTGACTACATATAACTTTTGCGTATTTGCGAACTTGCAGTTCAAATAGAGGATTCTGGCTAAAGTAAACATTTTTTTTTCTCAGGGAAAGTTAGCCTCCAACAACGTTTCTCGATATACTCTACCCATTGAAAAAAGGAAAATTTAAGAAAACTTGATAACTCAAAATTTTGAAATTTCAAGAACATAAAAATTGTATTTTTGGGGGCCAGAAAATTATAGCCCTGGTCAATTTCGCTGTCCTTTTCTCATTCCAAATAATTTTTTTTCATATGACCCCCAAAATGAACTCCCCAGAGTCAAAAAACATAATGTAATTCGTGAAAAGTCGTGAAAATCTAGCCCCCCAGGTGACGTCACTTTTTGGAGGAAATTGTTTTGGAGGGTGGACCCAGGCCATACTCGTCGAGCGCTTTCCGATGACACCTCTTTCGTTTTCATGTGATGCTTAGTTTCGATTTTAGAGGGGGTCTTCAACCCCCCCCCCCGAGACGGGGTGTGAGGATTTGACCGGGAAGACGGCGCGGGTTAATGTGCCGAATGAGCAGCTTTACTAAGATTTCGGTCGAGTGAAGTGCAGAAGTTGAAAACCCTGATGACCCACTTCTCACATCCCCAGTAAAGTACCACGTCAAGTCAGACCCCAAACCGGTTATGCCATTATGGATGCATGTTTAATACATGCCTGCCAAACGTGTTTCTCCTTTGCATGCCTTGCTGCAGTCAAGATGATGGGATGAGTGATGTGTGTTATCGTGTAGGCAGTATCGGATGATACGGTCACCGTGGTGGCCTCTCCCAGGCCGACGACACCATTGAATTTGATGATCATTCTGGCTCGGAATTGATCACAGGCTTATGTATGTATGGATATATGTATATGTATATATATATATATGTATATATATATATATATATATATATATATATATATATATATATATATATAATATAATATAATATAATGCAATGCGAACCATTTAGGACATAGTTCACACACACATTTCCACAACGTACGTTGATAAGATAATGACCATGAGCATATTATCGACTGTTTCGCACGCACCTGCATGACATTGCTCATTGGATATTGATATTCGAGACAATCTGACCGCACGGATGGATCGAGCTCGCCTATGGTCACGATATTGGTGAAGTTTTAGATTTGATCTATGCCTGTCATGACTCGTCTCAGGCACGGTACATCACACCATATCGGGTTGATCCGCGGCAGCCAACGCAATGATTTGGGTTTTCAGAGGTATGTGCATATAAGGGCACAGTGGCATCAGCACTCTGGCCTGACATTGAAAGATTGAATATAAATTCCCTCGATCAACGAGGGCAAGGTCATGAGTCAGTTCAAACTGGCATCGGTCCAACACGTTCGCCTTGTGTGCATCATTAATGTGTCACCTGCTGTGCTAAATATCAGCAATTAGTGTATTTTTAATGCTTTTTTTTTGCTGTACCTCGAAAAAAATGGATATGCCAAAGTGCTCACTCCTATTCTCGGGTTTGCGACGGTTGGAACTCAGGTCGTAATGGCGAGCGATTAGAGGCAACCTTGGAAAACAACGCTCGGGGGGACAATCACCTGTCCCTAGCTCGTCCCATCCTCATTCAGAGCCACGGATCACCGAGAGGTCCACTCGCTGTCGTCGGCCGGACCCGACACAGGGTCTGTCACCACCGACCTCGCAGAGGTCTGGACATCAGAGCGCGGCGAACAATGGCGCCGGCCGCGCATGGCAGCTGGTCCGGCCTGCCAGCGCTCTGGCCGGGCCAGCGCTGCGGCCTGCCAGCGCGGCCCAGGCGGCGCCGCCACGCTGCGCCGCCCTGCATCCGCTGCAGAGGGGTCAGCGCGGGTCGGCGCGCGCCGCCGTTATCGACACGTTTCTCCTCCCCCACGTCGGCGAGCGGCGCCGGCGCCGGCGCCGCGGCCGCCGCCACACGTGCGCCTCGCAAGTGCGCCGCGCCGCCGGTCGGACGTGGCCGGACGTTGTCGCGGTCACGTGTAGGCCGGCTGGTGACGTGCGTCGGCGGAAACGTCGGCTCGACCTGCGACCAGGTCGGCTCGTGGCATGACGTTCGCCCACATACCAGATCGAACAACCGGCGCCTGACGTCCGCCCAGTCACCAGGTCGGACTGGCGCCTGATGTCCGCCTAGTCACCAGGACGGACCGGCGCCTGACGTCCGCCCAGTCACCAGGTCGGACCGGCGCCTGACGTCCGCCCAGTCACCAGGTCGGACCGGCGCCTGACGTCCGCCCAGTCACCAGGACGGACCGGCGCCTGACGTCCGCCCAGTCACCAGGACGGACCGGCGCCTGACGTCCGCCCAGTCACCAGGTCGGACTGGCGCCTGACGTCCGCCCAGTCACCAGGTCGGACCGGCGCCTGACGTCCGCCCAGTCACCAGGACGGACCGGCGCCTGACGTCCGCCCAGTCACCAGGACGGACTGGCGCCTGACGTCCGCCCAGTCACCAGGTCGGACTGGCGCCTGACGTCCGCCCAGTCACCAGGTCGGACTGGCGCCTGACGTCCGCCCAGTCACCAGGTCGGACTGGCGCCTGACGTCCGCCCAGTCACCAGGTCGGACTGGCGCCTGACGTCCGCCCAGTCACCAGGTCGGACTGGCGCCTGATGTCCGCCTAGTCACCAGGTCTGACTGGCGCCTGACGTCCGCCCACCTACCAGGTCGGACTGGCGCCTGACGTCCGCCCAGTCACCAGGTCGGACTGGCGCCTGACGTCCGCCCAGTCGCCAGGACGGACTGGCGCTTGACGTCCGCCCAGTCGCCAGGACGGACTGGCGCCTGACGTCCGCCCAGTCACCAGGTCGGACTGGCGCCTGATGTCCGCCTAGTCACCAGGTCGGACTGGCGCCTGACGTCCGCCCAGTCACCAGGTCGGACTGGCGCCTGACGTCCGCCCAGTCGCCAGGACGGACTGGCGCCTGACGTCCACCCAGTCACCAGGACGGACTGGCGCCTGACGTCCGCCCAGTCACCAGGTCGGACTGGCGCCTGACGTCCGCCCACCTACCAGGACGGACTGGCGCCTGACGTCCGCCCAGTCACCAGGTCGGACTGGCGCCTGACGTCCGCCCAGTCGCCAGGACGGACTGGCGCCTGACGTCCGCCCAGTCACCAGGTCGGACTGGCGCCTGACGTCCGCCCACCTACCAGGACGGACTGGCGCCTGACGTCCGCCCAGTCACCAGGTCGGACCGGCGCCTGACGTCCGCCCACCTACCAGGTCGGACTGGCGCCTGACGTCCGCCCAGTCACCAGGTCGGACCGGCGCCTGACGTCCGCCCAGTCACCAGGTCGGACTGGCGCCTGACGTCCGCCCAGTCACCAGGTCGGACTGGCGCCTGACGTCCGCCCAGTCGCCAGGACGGACTGGCGCCTGACGTCCGCCTAGTCACCAGGTCGGACTGGCGCCTGACGTCCGCCCAGTCACCAGGTCGGACCGGCGCCTGACGTCCGCCTAGTCACCAGGTCTGACTGGCGCCTGATGTCCGCCTTGTCACCAGGACGGACTGGCGCCTGACGTCCGCCCAGTCACCAGGTCGGACCGGCGCCTGACGTCTGCCCAGTCACCAGGACGGACTGGCGCCTGACGTCCGCCCAGTCACCAGGACGGACTGGCGCCTGACGTCCGCCCAGTCACCAGGACGGACTGGCGCCTGACGTCCGCCCAGTCACCAGGTCGGACCGGCGCCTGACGTCCGCCTAGTCACCAGGTCTGACTGGCGCCTGATGTCCGCCTAGTCACCAGGTCTGACTGGCGCCTGACGTCCGCCCAGTCACCAGGACGGACCGGCGCCTGACGTCCGCCCAGTCACCAGGTCGGACTGGCGCCTGACGTCCGCCCAGTCGCCAGGACGGACTGGCGCCTGACGTCCGCCCAGTCACCAGGTCGGACTGGCGCCTGACGTCCGCCCAGTCGCCAGGTCGGACCGGCGCCTGACGTCCGCCCAGTCACCAGGTCGGACTGGCGCCTGACGTCCGCCCAGTCACCAGGACGGACTGGCGCCTGACGTCCGCCCAGTCACCAGGTCGGACCGGCGCCTGACGTCCGCCCACCTACCAGGTCGGACTGGCGCCTGACGTCCGCCCAGTCACCAGGTCGGACCGGCGCCTGACGTCCGCCCACCTACCAGGTCGGACTGGCGCCTGACGTCCGCCCAGTCACCAGGTCGGACCGGCGCCTGACGTCCGCCCACCTACCAGGTCGGACTGGCGCCTGACGTCCGCCCAGTCACCAGGTCGGACCGGCACCTGACGTCCGCCCACCTACCAGGTCGGACTGGCGCCTGACGTCCGCCCAGTCACCAGGTCGCGACGCTCCCGATATCCGACCGACATGGCGAGCCCAGATCTGGTGTAAGTCTGCAGTCGATTAGGTTCAGGAGTCGTGCAACCCCCACTCCCTGCGGGAGTTGCCCTTCACACTCTTGTGGTTGTAAAAGGCTGACAGTACCGAAACAATGTTGTTTTAACCAGGCTGAGTTAACTCCCCCCAATGATTGGCCTGGATCTGCCTCTGTGGATGACCACCGCGCTCGGTGCGATCCTACCGACTGCTGCATACTAGTGCAGCGAGCTGATGCTTCGTCCGACCGACGCCGGCGGTGGTAGTTCGGCCACGGGTCAGGCGTGACGATGCGGTGGTTCCCTGCGAGGAGGTTCGTGCGCTCAAACGTCGCCGTACCGCAAACCGCTGCCGCTGCCGCTGCCGCTGCCGCTGCCGCTGCCGCTGCCGCTACTACAGCCGTCGTTGTCGCCGATGCCGATGCCAATGCCGAAACCGGTGCCGGTGCCGGCGCCCACCACAGGCGCCGGCTGCAGCAGCTTACTCCGATGGCCGCTCGCGAGATCGGACGTCATCGGTTGCAGGCTTGAAAAGGTGCAAGTCTGCCTCCCACAAGAAGTTGCTTCAGTTTTCTAGTCCAGACATTACAGGCGCCTGTACCGGGTTTGTGAGCACCAAATATGCTCCATCCTGCTCCGAACCGAACATCCATCTTGTTTACTCCTTCCTTGCCGTGCTATTTCATCCATTCACCGATAGATGCACAAATGTTGTTCATGTCCATCACGTTTTGGGTGTCTGCTTTGTATCGATGAGAGGGGCTAGCCGCATCTCGCAAGTGAACAGGTGGACGGCGTCTTCACCCTTGGCGACGGCCCAATCCGGCGATTGGCGGCGGGATGGGATCGGGGTCACAAATCGTGTCTGAAGGAGGGGAGCAGAGCAGACCTCCCAACATTACTCGGTACTTCTCCCGCAAGATTACTCGCCAGGCTGGGACGATATTTCAAATTACCTGTCGACTTGCACGGTGCTCTGACACAATGGAGGCTTTAGTTTGCGCCCGACTGCTGCGGTGAATGCACTTTTGCTTGGTTGTCTGAAGCTAAATCATCCTCAAGTCCCGCCGGGGTGCTTGTTTAGCAAGGTGTGTGGATGTTTCGGTGCGATTCGCGGTTCGTTATTGACGCCTAATGAGAATGGGCGTCAAATGGGGTGTGCTGGTCTGCTAGACTGACCAGCTAGTACTGACCTGCTAGACGCCTACCGCCGAATAGAAAAGTGGAATTCACTCCTAAATTTTAGTGTGGATGAGTGTTCTAGTTCATCATACCGGTGAGCGTAATCATAAAGGAACAAGTTATCGCCAATTTATGTGTCAGGCATTGAGGTTATTTGGACTTAATTTTGCACTAAATACAAAATCATAGCATATTGGTACAGAATTGACGACGACAAATGATGGTAAAAAATGAGTCGGCTTTATGTCAGAAAAGAAACAATATTCACACTTCGGCTAGACCGACTGGACTCTCAACAAATGTGTGGTAAAAAGCTGTGGTAAGGATGGTGTCACACTGATTTTCAACACTGATTTTAGTCGAAAAGCTGGGCGCACGCTCCTCAAATCTTCAAAATGCAACACACAGATTTAAGCTGCTACACTTAACTTCATCAGAGATGATCAAAATCAGTCGCCATCGATGCAAACCTCACGAAGCGAAGGCTACGTTTGATGCTTCAGAAGAAGAGGAAGGAATCCCTTGGGACGATGGAGAAAGTAAGCCTTGGAGTTCATGAATTATAAAAATATTGTATGCATACAGGCAGTCGGATATATTTCACAAGAACGAATGCACTACGAGAAAGCGGTTGCAGCGAACGCCGTGATGTTTAAAAAGAATACTCATTATGCTTCAAGTATATGCCATAATTATGTTTGGGAGGTGCTTACTCCGAGACTTCTCAGACAGTACCGCTATGTCACGGCATTCCACTCGAATGGCATGCAAAACCATGTCAGAGATGGAATGGAAGCTATGCTTACTGATGACAGTTTTAGATGTGACATTCTGTTGCGTCCAGAGGTTTCCAGTTTGATGGGCTTAACTAGTAATAAATTCAAATTTGTGTGCGATGCCAGCACGTGTTTCGCGTTCAGCTGGCTTCCATAATCCTTGATTCCATGATTCCATGATCCTGACATTCGACGATCCTTCAACAAGCGATGATCAACGGACAGGATTATTGTCGTTGAAGTATGCAATGGAAACTTAAATTGACCGGGCTGAATGAGCAGCTGCCAGATTTATTCTCATGATCGTGTAACGTATTTATGCATACGTTTTGCACTTCCCCGGTCGAAAGTTCAACGGAGCACAATCCAACCAAACACTGTTTGTCGTAGTTCTCCTGGTGATGAGTCGCTGTCGAGAATGGGCTCCGAGACGCATGGATCCGAACTAGTGACTTCGACATAACTTCATCACCAGGGCTGATCAAGTTATTATGGTCAGGTCATTTGACCACTGGCCCCAGCATCCTACTGCTTTATTCTTTGCTGCTTTTACGGCACAAAGTTGTGCATTGGCAAATAGGTGGTCGCAAACGATTTGAAACATATTTTTAGCGGTTGAAAGGCAAAACAACCGACCTAATTGCTTAAAATACGAATAAAAAGGCCAACTTTCAACCCATATTTAATGGGGCGGGAATGGCCGAGTGGTTAAGGTGTCGGGCTATGGGTACCAAAGGTCCCAGGTTCGACTCTAGCGCCACTCAGGACATTTGCCAATCCCGCGACCCACCTGCGAAACAGTGTGGGATGCGCCATTAGCCGTGAATGTGCATAAAATGTTTCGTGAACCAACCAATAAATAAACAAACAAACCCGTATTTAGCATAAATTGCATGTTGCGCCTTGATTCAACGGGCATCAGTTCAGCCTATTCTTATTTCTCCGTGTATCCCATGTATCCACTGCATGTACAGGCTGATAGCGCCTGTTGGTAGAAATGCATTATGCAAGTTGCTATTGGTGCAAAACACTTGCATGTGCAACCTACACTGTCTACATCGGCTTAGCATTGTACAAGCTGACTGCCGGAACCCGCTTACAACACGAGCCATTGTCACCGTCAAACCGATGCCGCAGCTGAACGTCGGGGAGAACACAAGCTTCGCAGCACGTTCTGTCGCGTGCCTCCGGATTCGTATGGTTCATGGAAGCCACATTGCTGACTTGCCGTCAGCTAAGACGACGACCAACAAGGTCAGCGCACCGTGACACCGGAGCCAACGACCCGTTGCCGACGTGCCGAGTGACAGGCCTTTCATTCAGCAATTCGGGCTGCTGTGGTTTTGTTGCGATGGCGGCAAATGAATAGTGACTCGGTTTGGTGAACAATGAACCCCGGTGAACTCGCATGCGAAGTGGATTTCACGATAACTGATGGAAAATAAAAACAAACCAATGTAATCTTCTTGGATTTTCGCAGCATGATTTATGTACATAGTCTGCTTTTGATAATACTTGTTTCTTCGAGTTAAAATAACATACTGCCGGCATGGTATCACTACTAAAACCGGGAGATCACGAGGAAAACTGAAGGGGAGACTACGCTGCAAATACAGCTCATGCATAATCACTCAGTTGGCATCGCAGAACCCAGCATACAGCAGCGCAAACAAGAGTAATAAGCTGTTCCGAGCAGTCTAGAAGTCCCCGAGTGCGCAGTATGTGGCTCCACGACCACGGCAAAGTAACTGCACCGCGGACTAAGCACATAGCTAGAGACTGCAACGCAGACGACATAAGGATCCACAGTGTTGTTGCATACAGGGAGCGACGACTTGTCCCTAATACGAACGCTAACGGAATAACGCGAAGTGACTCAAGTAATAAGGCAGCTGTCAACAAGTCTAAATGCGATTTGTAAAGAACATGCAATGAAAGGTGGACACATACTTCAGCACCGATTGACATTCCGACGCTTCGAACAAAGAACAGATATTGCCTTATCAATAGAACCGGCTGTCATGATAGCCTTTTGTTCTAGGTTTTCACTGCCCCTAATGGTCAGTAATTATCCAGGACAATGTAAAGGTCAACGTAAGTGGCGGCAGTAGTCAGAATACTAACTGTACTATACGTCGGTGATGTAAATAGATCTGCCAATATCAGTCTGGATTACACGCCAATCGCATGAAGTGCCTCTTTTATTGGTCTCAATATCGCCAGCGGCCCAATATTCACTTAGATCAGACATCACACAGAACAACAATCGGGACGACTATCTCACAATCACCAATTGGTGCCGACGTAATGCGGCGCAGTCGCAGTGATGTCACGTGGGCGGCCGCGTCCGCCACGCCTGTCGCAGGCCGGCTGCATTTCCGGGCGGCTCGTCTTCTGTCTTCTTCTCCAGTCCGTCCGGACTGAGGGGCACACGTATGTGAACGGGCCGCTGCGGCCCATCTCGGCGGTCGGCCGCCGCCGCCGCTGCAGTGTTTCGCTGGAGCTGCCGGCGGAAGGGTGCGCGTGCTGCCGCTGTCCGCGACGTGCGCTGCTACGCGTGCGCTGCGACAGTCGTGACCGTGCTGCGGACATGTCGTCCGGCCGTGGGACGTCGTGGACGGGACGTGAGCGCCGGTGACGCGGCCGCCATCCCACCCGCGCCCACTCTGCTGCCGCACTGTCGGCGACGCGAATGGCCTACTTCCGATCTCCGCGCTCCACCAAATTCCGCAGCCGATTTCGAGTGTGAGATGAGAGCGGTGTCGGCGCCTCTGTTCTGAGATCGCTGTCGCAGGCAAATCAGGTACGTTGTGACACGTCGGCAAGTGGCGCAGTGCAGCCGACTGGGGCCGCTACGTGCTGTGGAACACTTGTCGCCCCGATACCCCGATATACTGCTGTGCTTGAACCGTGTCATCTCAATTTGAAACGCAATTAAGCAATCGATCAATATGGCGAATGGGCTAAGTACCATCAATATCTATTATCCTTTAGCATGTCTGGACTTTCGAACGCGATGCCATTATGAGCACTGTTGAAACGGGCGAGCAAAATTACTGTTGTCGGTGAAACATTTACTTCGTGCAGGTCTAATTAGCCACTGGGCCTGCATTAATATAGCTATTGACAGATCTATCGAAGGCATCTGCTCATTTTCCCGTGTCATGTCACTGTGCACACGGCAGCGTTGTTATTGTACCAAAAAGCCGCTCGCTTCATGTCCCATGTTTGGTAAGGCGCTTTCGTATTCAATTAGCTACGAGGGGAGCTACATTCCCTGTAATACTGATCCAATATCAGAGCTCACCCAAGCTTAACTGGATCCTGGAAGGGATCGTCGAGAGTCTCCTTTCTTTCCTCTTCTATGTATTTTCAGGATGGTGGCTGAATGAGACGCAGACATGAAACTTTCGGTGCATGTTCCTATGTACATCGGCTACATCTCTCGCAGAAATGCCAGATCAAGGTCACGAAAGTCGATTGACCTGGAGCAGGTCAAATGGACTGCTTCAATATCTTCGAACTATCGCCATTCGAAGCAATTGCAGCAGATCAGCACCTCGCATCATGATTTTCCTTTATCAAGACGAACAACTCTCCTATCGCGAAATGTTTATCAAGGTTAAGACCATCAGCTTGAGGCTAGGTCAACTTTCACATTTTTTTTTGTAATTCAATTTAGGAAGACTCACGCTGAAAATTAGAAAGGAGCATTTTGATTGCAGAATATCTCAAAAGGCAACTGCCACCAGGTCAGATATACTATGATGCACATTCTGCGCATTGCAATCTTATGCGGCGCCTGGCTGTTCATCGTGCAGTAGCATCTAAATTATTTTCAACGCCGAATCTGAATCATACAGGATAGCAATTAATGTCCAACCACTGAATGTACGTGAACTTACCACGTGTTCTCTAACCCTATTGACGTTATTTTATCACTATAGAACTACGGTGCAATACAGACATAGATAAAAACCAAAATGAGCCGAAAGCTGTAGATGAAACCTGAAGTGGATTTGGCCGTTGGGTTAAAAACTGGACAGGTTGCAGCAAAGATCCTCAGTATCGCGTCAGTCCTTCTTGCGTTTTTTATATCAACATTTTTGTATCTTAGAAGTAACGAACCGGTGGAATCCCAGCCTAACCTAAATTGATTTAAACTTACGACGTGACTTGACCATCGAATTCTCAGATGTGGAACAGGTGTTCACGCTTCGCTGTACAAATACTCGCTGTAAAAAAGACAGCTACACTTTGTATAAAGGGCCAGAGGGATATATATATATATATATATAGGTATAGCTATAGGTATGTATATGTATATATATATATATATATGTGTATATATATATACACATATATATATATATATATATATATATATATATATATATATATATATATATATATATATATATATATATATATATATTGATGCTTTGAAAGCCATTCCCAAATACAAAGGTGACTGGGTGACCTTTAGTGATTTCAGCGTCAGCATGGACGGAATGAAGCAAAATAAGGTACGATATGCGTTCTAGGACGCTTGGCTTGCCGATATATTTCATGAGTCACTAGCATACATGGGTCAAGCGTTGGTTGTCGAGCCAGGCTCTTATCTATCCTGTGCTCATAGTTTTTACTATGTTCAATATACTTATATTCATGCATGTTATTTCATGAAGCACAATATTGAATATAAAACCGTCACCGCTATTGTCCGTTTCCAGTTACTTAAGTCATGATCTGTATGTTGATATGATCTCTTCCGGCTTTATCGGCCATAATGCACATGTAAGCCATGCTTCTGGCTATCCGCGATCAGGGATCTCCAGTAGTGTTTGTATTTTTATCATAGTTTACGTAGTACGGGAGCTATTAGGAAGGGAGGTCAAGAGCCTCTCCCTTGCCCGACGAAAGTGGATTTGCCGGCCAACTGCGCTCGGGCTAGAAATATGAGCTAGTTGGATGAACATCTCCGTAGGTAAACTGGAGTCATGACCTGACTTACCATAAAGACACACCCCTACACATATCCATACCTACTCACACACACACACACATACACACACTCGCGTGCGCAAGGGGTTACCATGCGGGGTGGGCCACCATACCGACAAATGCGGTTAGGTGAGCATAGTGCACCAGCAGAATGCCCCGACAGCAGCCCGATGGAAATCGACACAAGGGGAGGCCCACTTAATTCTTAAGAAGCATCATAAAGTTGGCAGGAGTCATCGCTTAGCCGTGCTTTACGACGCGGTAAATGCTGAGATTTGTGCCGTTTGGTTTTAGTGCCCATGCCGCAACAACATACACCTATTTCAGCAAACCGTCTTAATTTATCGCGTAATATAATCGTCTCCGAGTGCTGATTCGATTCGTGTGGTCGCACAGTCCCGCTAGTCGTTCGCTCCCAGTAGCGACTGCCACACGGACGCGTCTGCCCCGACGCTTCCGTAAACGCGGTCGGTCAGTCCTCACGCGTCACGCGCAGCACGGTCGCGTAACGGGCCGGCTGCGGGGCGGGTCGGCCGACCGCGCCGGCGGCGCGCGATCCGGCCACCTTTGACCTGTCTCCGCCCAGAGGCAGCCGATACCCTCTGACCCGCGCCGCGGTCGGCAACAATGCGGCGCCCGTGAGAGCGCCTCTGTCCCGGGCCGCAGCAGCGTCGGCCCGCCGCTGCCACCGGACCCCACTGACCGACGCAGGTGCTGCGGTGGACGGCACCGTTGTGATGACTGCGTGACGCCTCGGCCCGCCGCTGCCACCGGACCCCACTGGCCGACGCAGGTGCTGCGGTGGACGGCACCGTTGTGATGACTGCGTGACGCCTCGGCCCGCCGCGGCCGGCCGTCGCCCGCGGTGGGTGGCGCGCTCCGACCTGTCCCGGTCCACACCCTGGTCCCCAGCGGCCGACGGCTCCGACTTTCCCCTGCTTGTTCTCTGGACCTGGACGGCGGCCACCTTGGGTCACGCCGTTACCTACACACCAACTGTCGTCACGTTCACACTCTTTCCTAGGTTTCGGGCGGATCTCGCTCCCTCAGACCAACAGCCCACGGCGGGCACCATCCACCTTACACTGACGTCCTGAGAGCTCTAGATTCCTGCTGGCACCACTGGACACCAAACCTCCGACCGTCGCTAAACACTCAGTAGCCACGTGCAAGTGGGTTGCCGGTGTCGGGCGTTGACCTGAGCGGGCCCGTGTCACCAGCGTCCCATTCGAGGCGAAGTGATCGGCGCCTCAGCTGTTTGGGTGGCAGCTGCTCGGAGCCAGGCACCGGCGGGCGCCATAAGTGGAGCTGTTATCTGAAGCGCTCCTTCAGTAGTCTGACCTGAGTGAGTGATCTGAGTGGGACGGACATCTCGCGATATTCACAGCATCGGCGACGCCAACTGTGTCCCATCCTAAGGTTGTAACATTTTTACATTGACACTCTGCACATATTTATTTGTTGGTGTGTGTGCGTGTCCATGTGCTGCTCGGAAGAGGAATCCAATCTCTTATTTTCTCAAACTTGTGCTAGGAAATGCACTAGATAAAATCGAATGCAGGGTCGCTCGAGCCTCTATCCAGTCACTTTGACAACGTTGTACCATGTCTTTTGGTGCTGTGATGAACGACTCACGCGTCGCGATCTTGACATGATACGACGCACGACGAGGCCTACCGCTTCTCTATGGTGACAGCTGTTGCACTTGTGTGACGAATGCCATGACTGCCGTCGCGGCTTGATGGGACGGTGATCTTCGTGCCGAGATCTGCGATACCGCCCGGTGGCGGGCGCTATCTCACGAGCGTCCGGGTGGATGGGCGTGCCGGCGCGCGCCAATATCATCTGGACCGACGGCCACGGCAATTCGCATGAGATATCCTCCGCTTGGGCTGACGGCCGGGCAACTGGCGCCGGATTTACGACACCGGGGCTGCCGGTGTGGGTCGTTGGCGCGCGAAGTCTCGGCGACACGAGCGACTGCAGCGGTCTAGGCTGCCGTCGCCCAGGCAGATGTCTTCCGAAAGCGACCGCTCAGCCGCTGGTGGTCGAGGGGGAGGGGTCTTAACGCCGCCCGAATCAGATCCGGTCGGCTGGAACAGAAGCCGGGTGGGAAGGTCGATTGCAATCCGACCCACCACGCGAATCTTGCGGGCAAAAAGCGCCGTCTGGCAGCATGACCGGTGCGGATAGAGTGCGCTCAACCCGGTGACCAGAAGTCGAGAAGGCGGTCAGCCACACAACCGGACTCCAGTATGGCCATGACAGCGGCCTTTTCCCCAGGAAACCGGCGTCACGCGTCGTGGTGAGATGGCTTACCGAGATAGCCTCTGGTGGTGGCCGAGCGAGTCCATTCCTTCCTATAATTGTCCAATGTTGCCACACCGAACACGGCAAGCTTATGACTCATTTTGCGACATTCCATGAACAAAAACGTCCTAACGGCCTCAACGCCACTTGCGATTACCCACTTGGGTGCATGTATTGGTGATTTTTACAATTGTTTTTCACTTGCATAACAGCGCGATGCCGATTCGTGATGCCGGCACCATGTCGAGGTGCAAAAACGGACGACACGCTTTTTCAGTCGTGCTCGTCTCTACCTGCGTTCAGGCTTCAGTGCGTGACTAGTGTTGACACCAAGGCGTTGTAACTTTTTCTGTGCGCAAATATCCAAGAATGAAGTAGCAAGCGGTTGAACATTGCGCCAGTTAGCAGGCGTGCTTCCACAATCTGGACAATTTGAATGCACAGCTAATGGTGTGATGAACTATCTGATAAACTGTTCGTTGCAAGGCTACATCTCGGGAACCGTATGGATGTGACTTCGGGGCCTTTCAGGCGTTCCTTTGATGCAGTGTGTATGGATAAGTGAGTGATATATGGAAGGACATCACGTGTGCGACGGTGCAGCTTCACGCAGAAAGGCACCATAATTTAAGACGGCTTAGACCGCGAGCCAATTTCACACGGTTTTTATGGTCACGGTGCAGGCATTTCGTCACACATTTACTATGCTCAACACGTGCGCTTTACCTTTAAACGACACTGCTGGCCATTTGCTTTGCGCCTGTGGGCGGTGTCCGGGGCCACGGTCGAATCCAAGCGCCTGGTCGGCAGCTACACGGTCTGGCCGTGGCCCGTGACCGAGGCCCGAGGCCGTGGCCCGAGGCCGTGGCCCTGCCCGTGGCCGTGGCCCTGCCCGTGGCCGTGGCCCTGCCCGTGGCCGTGGCCCTGCCCGTGGCCGATTCCGCACGTGTCCGCACGTTCGATGGCAGCATCTTGGTGGGCGCGGTGGGGTGCGGGTAGTGAGAGCGGCGCGTACCTCTGCCACCGCATCAGTACTGCTCGCTGGCACGGCCCAATTCATTAGCGCGCGGCAGCCGGCGATAAGTTTCAAATGCTGAATTACAATGGCTGGTCCAATTCATTACACTATCTCACCATCCACCATCAAATGCCGAGTGGGACTGATGGGAGGCTAATTTGGATATATATTTGAGCTGTCCTTAGCGGCCACAGCGGCGTGAGTGGAATGTAATCTGAGCTCCGCCAATCAGATAATGTATAAAATTACGTGTAATATTCAAAACGTAGCTAGTGATCCGGAAAATCGCTTTTAGCGTCTCCAAAGTGATATTTGTTCATTTGCATGCGAGGTTCGCTGACTTTGAATAGTGGCTTGGCGTTGACGCTGTTTGTCAGGCGATGAACGTCACGACCCGCACAACTTGACAAGCTATTCACTCCGGCTTGTTTTCTCACACTTGTCGTCGGCGACAAAAATGCGGCCTCACGACGTTCACGTGGGAACGGGCGAGCCTTTGTCCGCTAATTACCCGGACCTGAGCCGTCGCCGCCAGCCACGCACGGCCGGTCACCGGGGCGGCCATGGGCGGTGTGGGCGGCGGCGGCGGCGGCGGCGGCCCGGTCACAGTCGGCTCGCGTGCCGCCCGCAGGGGAGGCACTGCTGCACGTGCAGGCGCCGGCAGCGGTGGGCTCGGCCACCGCCGCCGCCCCCGACGCCGCCGCCGCCGCTCCACGACCAACCAGTCGCTTCGTCGTTAAGACGCCACTGCTTATAGCGTAATCGACGTCTTGAAAAGAAGTATTTAGTCTGAGTGAGCGGTCTAAATCGGTATTAGTGAGCCGTACCCGGGCCGATCGTATCGCCCTTTCTTGGAGAGGCTGCTGGTGTGTCGGAAGACGACCTTGTCGGCCGCCGGTGGTTCGTGCAGCTGTGACTGGTGCCGCTCTAGTGACTAGGAGCCCCCTCTCTGTCTCCCCGCTTGAGGTGATTCGGTCGCCTGTGGTCCGTGCAGCTGGGACTGGTGCCGGTCTGGTGCCTCGGAACCCCTCCCCGCCCCCGCCCCGCCTGAGGTGGGTCGGCCGCCGGTGGTCCGTGCAGCCGGGACTGGTGCCGCTCTGGTGCCTGGGAGCCCGCCCCCCCCCCCACCCCCACCTCCAGCCGAGGTAATCCGGCCGCACTCGTCCGTTGGCCACAACTCCGCGCCGATTGGTACTGATTGTTGCACCGATGTGCGAAGGTGCGAGGCCATAGTGAGGTCAGCCAAGCAATCGACAAGTCGAGATAGGCAGCGCAGCATTCAAGCACCGCTTCTAAGCTGAATAAATGTGGCACGTCGGAATATTTTCCCCACGAGTTTTCCCGTAGTTGGTTCTTGAAAAGCATTCCTCATCGACCGTAGGGCACACTGACTTCGAAGGTCATGAAAGCGCTTAGTGCCGTGGCTTGCAGCTAACACTGCTAGAAGGAATGACATCCAGTACTGAAACCTACTGAAGGAAGGGTGCTCACGCTGCTGGTATTTGAGGAAATATGAGAGCTGGTGACGACACATTATCAGACTAGCTGTGTTCGGGGAGGAGACTGAGATTCAAGACAACCTGACTTTTGCGAGCTCACAGCTTGCTCCAGATCAGCTTTGGTAAGAAGCACCCAGCTTGCCGTTATTCAGGCTTTGAACCAGCCCGCAATAACTTTAAATCATCCGCAGTAACTTTGGCCACGATATCCGCAAAAACACGGCAATATGGCTGCAAAAACTTCCGACTGCTCGACTGTTTCAAGATTAATTAAAGGTAACCTTGAATTCAAGAACCATGGATGAAAAAGTGACCAGTTGTCCTCTCATTTTTCATGTGACTTGGAATCCAAGCTAGCATAGCCAACGCGGGACGGCGATGCGTTTTTGGCTCTCTAAGGAAAAGGAGGAAGAACACCAACTTCACCCACTCCCTCGTGGCTCTGTGCTTGTGATAGCTGTGGAAATGTAGGTATGTACCATTGTGAAGCCATTTTTCCCATGTCTCATCGCTCTGTTATCATGACGACGCACGCTGTCCATCACACAATCGGCTCTTGGTATGCATAGGACTAACTGGGGCCAAAAGAACATTACCGGGGTCACAAAGAAACGTGGCTTGCTTCAACGGCGTTCTTCACTGACCTTCGTTTGCCATGAATCCACGTCCCAATATTTACGTTATTCCCAGCTTTTCTTCGATGCCCTCTCAAAGTTGACGTGCCGCCGCCTAACAGCCTGGCAAGCTATCTGACGCATAACGTCCCCCAGTGATCTGCCCTACAGACGGCTGCACACCGCCTGGTGACCTGTCCTACAGACGGCTGTATACCGCCTGGTGACCTGTCTTACAGACGGCTGTGTACCGCCTGGTGACCTGTCCTACAGACGGCTGTACACCGCCTGGTGACCTATCCTACAGACGGCTGTATAGCGCCTGGTGACCTGTCCTACAGACGGCTGTATACCGCCTGGTCCTACAGACGGCTGTATACCGCCTGGTGACCTGTCCTACAGACGGCTGTATACCGCCTGGTGACCTGTCCTACAGACGGCTGCACACCGCCTGGTGACCTGTCCTACAGACTGCTGTACACCGCCTGGTGACCTGTCCTACAGACTGCTGTACACCGCCTGGTGACCTGTCGTACATACGGCTGTATACCGCCTGGTGACCTGTCCTACAGACTGCTGTACACCGCCTGGTGACCTGTCCTACAGACTTCTGTAAACCGCCTGGTGACCTGTCCTACAGACTTCTGTAAACCGCCTGGTGACCTGTCCTACAGACTGCTGTAAACCGCCTGGTGACCTGTCCTACAGACTGCTGTACACCGCCTGGTGACCTGTCCTACAGACTGCTGCACACCGCCTAGCGACCTGTCGTACAGACTGCTGCACACCGTCTGGTGACCTGTCGTACATACTTCTGTAAACCGCCTGGTGACCTGTCCTACAGATTGCTGTACACCGCCTGGTGACCTGTCCTACAGACTGCTGTACACCGCCTGGTGACCTGTCCTACAGACTGCTGTACACCGCCTGGTGACCTGTCCTACAGACTGCTGTACACCGCCTGGTGACCTGTCCTACAGACTGCTGTACACCGCCTGGTGACCTGTCCTACAGACTGCTGTACACCGCCTGGTGACCTGTCCTACAGACTGCTGCACACCGCCTGGTGACCTGTCGTACAGACTGCTGTACACCGCCTGGTGACCTGTCCTACAGACTGCTGCACACCGCCTGGTGACCTGTCCTACAGACTGCTGTACACCGCCTGGTGACCGGTCCTACAGACTGCTGTACACCGCCTGGTGACCTGTCCTACAGACTGCTGCACACCGCCTGGTGACCTGTCGTACAGACTGCTGTACACCGCCTGGTGACCTGTCGTACAGACTGCTGCACACCGCCTGGTGACCTGTCCTACAGACGGCTGTATACCACCTGGTCCTACAGACGGCTGCACACCGCCTGGTGACCTGTCCTACAGACGGCTGTACACCGCCTGGTGACCGGTCCTACAGACTGCTGTACATCTTTTGGTGGCCTGCACCATAGACGGCTACATACTACCTGGTGACCTGCCCCGCAGACCGGATTGTTGTGCTCAACTGATCACTTTTTCTATGCATGGTTCTTAAATTCAAGGTTACTTTAATTAATCCTGAAACAGTCAAGCAGTCCGGAAGTTTCTGCAGCCATATTGCCGCGTTTTTGCGGATATCATAGTCAAAGTTACTGCGAATGATTTCAGTCCTACACCACATACCATTGCTCACCAATTTCAGACTAAACTAGATTGGGCTGGTTCAACGCCTGAATAACGGCAATCTGGGTGCTACTACCCAAGCTGATCTGGAGCAAGCTGTGAGCTCGCAAAAGTCGAGCTACCCTGAATCTCAGTCTCGCACACTGCATGAGCTGTTGCACCTCACTTGACCGCTGCCGTAGCAGACAGCTGTACTCCACCAGACAGGCTGCTCTGCAGACTGTCGGCCGTCATCCGGTACACTGCGGAAGACACCATTGGATATCACCTGACACACCACATGACTGACAACTGTGAGACTGGTAGAACCTCGGTTGGATGGTTGAAGTCTAGCCACTGTGGACTCTGTCACAGCAATCACACCTTTTCTCCCTGAGCCAATCGGCGTGAGATATTTGTGACGTTATATGATAAAAAAAACAGTCGACGTTCAGTGAATCTAATACCCATTTTCACCGCCACTAATATGGTGGTGGAATTGTGGAATTGCGCTACTGTGGTCTGTTAATTAATTTTTTCACACATCACTGTTGTCGCAATATAATCATATATTGTACTCAAGGGAGGCGAAGTTTATTGGGCGACTACAAAGCTTCCTACATGTGCCTAACAGGGATATGACAAAGGGATTTGACAACCAAAAGGATCATCTGAGCCCACTGGCGTGTATAATGGCGAATCAGAAAATTTCGACTGGCATTTTATATTTGCTGAACCTGGCTAAGCATAGTCAACCGAATATTCTACATCAAATGTATGCTTCACTTCAGGTCATGCTATTAACATCGAAATATCATTTGTCTCTGTCTTCTCCTTCTGTGTCCTCATCGTTTCTGTCTTTCATCACTTTTGCTACTACTTTTGCATTAATCTCTTCCACATTTTTAATTGACTAACACTGTCTCTGTTCTTGCTTCATCCGGAACGGAGCGATGCCACTGGCACAGTCTTTGCTATCTATTAGCACCCGCTTGATAATGAGACCGCGGCCGAGAATGGACCCCGGCCATGTACATGAGAACGTCAGCCCTGGCCACGGAGATTATGGTCAAGTGCACGTGTGTTATCCAAGACCACCCGCCCCATCGTTGCGTAATGAACACCAGGCACAATGTCATCAGCAATAGACGCAACCTCATCAGTACCAGGCACAGCGTCCTCAGCACGAGGCACAACATCATCAACACCAGGTACAACGTCACCAGCACCCGGAAATGGCCGCCCTCAGCACCTGATAACGGCAGCGCTCAACATCTAGTAACGGCTGTTCTCAGCCCTCGTAGCAGTAGAACTCAACACCTAGCAACACCAGCCCCCAATGCTTGGTAGCAGCAGCCCTCGGCACCGGGTACCGGCAGCTCTCAGCAACTGGTAACGGCGGAGCTCAGCACCTGATGACGTCAGCGCTCAGCATTTGATGACGGCAGAGCTCAACGCCTAGCAACGCCGGCCCCAACACTTGGTGGCAGCGGCTCCCAGCACCTGGTAACAACAGCCCTCGGCACCTGGTAACTACAGCCCTCGGCACCTGGTAACTACAGCCCTCGGCACCTGGTAACTACAGCCCTCGGCACCTGGTAACAACAGCCCTCAGCACCTGGTAATGCGACTCCTCAGCACCTGGGAACAACAGCCCTCGGCACCTGGTAACAACAGCCCTCGGCACCTGGTAACAACAGCCCTCGGCACCTGGTAACAGCAGCCCTCGGCGCCTGGTGATGCGACACCTCAGCACCTGGTAACAACAGCCCTCGGCGCCTAGTGATGCGACACCTCAGCACCTGATAACAACAGCTCTCGGCACCTGGTAATGCGACTCCTCAGCACCTGGTAACAACAGCCCTCGGCACCTGGTAATGCGACTCCTCAGCACCTGGTAACAACAGCCCTCGGCACCTGGTGATGCGACACCTCAGCACCTGGTAACAACAGCCCTCGGCACCTGGTAATGCGACTCCTCAGCACCTGGTAACAACAGCCCTCGGTGCCTGGTGATGCGACTCCTCAGCACCTGGTGATGCGACACCTCAGCACCTGGTAACAACAGCCCTCAGCACCTGGTAATGCGACTCCTCAGCACCTGGTAACAACAGCCCTCGGCCACTGATGGCGGTAGCCGTCGTACATCATGTCTGCAAAAGCGGGTGTCTTGGCCGCATGATTGATGGGACGTTTGCAGTTACCGGAAGCCGGTTACACGCTTTGTGGACGGTGTATTGGGTTTGTACGCAATGAACCCATGAATAACGGCGCTGCCTGCCGTTTAAGGTACACTCGTACGGCACCGTTAGCTGGGCGCGGCCATGCACGATGGATTGGACCACCAGCATCTCTCGAGGGCGACAACTGCACCCGGGTGCTGTGCAGGCACCGTGCTCCGTGTGCAGGTGGCGATGCTCGTCGCCCATGTGCAACTCCACTTGGATCAAATTTCAATTTCACGCCTCGCTTACACGGCTGTAGTGGCTGCATTTAACGGCCGATGGCTGATGATTGGTATACGGATCGTAGCTACGGTTAAACAACATTGATGTTCCCCGTATGGTTTTGATTTATATCAAGCGAACTCAATTATGTATGATGCCGGTGCGCAGTGCTAAGTAAGCATGATTGCATAAGTATGTCCGATGTCACCTAGCTGAACACCTACAATTATACTACACATTGTATTTATTACTTAATTACTATGCTTAAGACATCAATTAATAGACAATTATTAGTACAAGATAATTAGGAAATTAAGCTTCAATCCAAGGAACAAAAATAATTTTATTATGCTTAATTTGCCTTATGTTTGCTCTCAAACTATCATAGGCCGAAGAGCAAGTGTGGTATCGAACATACTTGATACCACATTAAGCTAAATACATAGATAGCAGACTTATCATTTCAATTGGTCAGTGGCCCTTCATCGGAGCGGCATCCACCCACTCGCCCTTCGTCGGAGCGGCATCCACTAACTCGCCCTTCATCGGAGCGGCATCCACTAACTCGCCCTTCATCGGAATGGGTGGATGCCACTCCCAGGGTGACTTAGCACGACCACCGGAAGACTATACGCGGCATCGGGTCGCTGTCCAGTTTGAACGATGATACACCTCTGGTTGATCTGTTGGCAAACATATTCGGTCTAGCCATGTCTGGTTCATGGCTACTGCCTCCTTTCTGGAGCTTCAATGTGTAGAAATCAGTCTTTATCGTCCGTTTTATGCTGCTCAGGTCTGTTGAGGTGACCAGAAAATTGAAGTTCAATGTGTAAGATGCGCTCAAATTATCCCACCTCACCAATGATATTAGCACGATCAAGTGAGAACTGTGACGATGCCTGCTCCCCCAATGCCATCTGGAAGACTTCATGGAATACTTTTCTGGAAGATTTCTTAACTTCACGCTATGAGGTGGAATCAGATCCCCAGGGACATAGCTTCAGTTGCACTGTCCAACAGTTATTTCGTGACTCCATTGAAAACAGCTTGGTGCAAAAGGTTTCCAGTTGGAGCTTACTGGTAGTTAATTCACTTAAATAGTTGTAGTGAGCTGGTGCTGTAGCTGGCCCTGCGCCACGCAGGGCCGCCGGCGCCGGTGGCGCCGGTGTCACGTGGCACTCGGCGCGTCACGTGGTCACGTGGTCACTGTCACGTGGTCACGGCCGTCGGCGGTTTCTGCAGCGCGGTCTGTGGTTGGGGCGGCTAGGTCGGCGGCGCGCGGGGGTGACTGCCGGCAGTTGGTCGAGGGGACGCGTGGCCGGTGCTCGTGGCTGGGTCGCCGGACACTGCCAATACACGTCCTTCCCCGTGCTCGGCACTTACTTTCTAATCGGCAACTACAAGCTATTTCGGCCATACATTGCGAATACTATGCCGGGGCACGGGGATGAAGAGGAGAGCCGCGGGAGGCGACGTCGGGCGCAAGTGGATCGGTGAACTTCGCGGAGGTGTCGGGGACCCTGGGTGTGGCAGGCCCGCGTAATTTCGACACGCGCCACATACCCGAGTTCAGCGGGACAGTGAATGTGGCCGAGTGGTTTACGCGGGCAGAGAAACTGTGCCGACGACGCGGCGTCAACTTCGTGGACGTCATCCCGGAACGGCTGACTGGGGCAGCCTTCGCTGTCTGGGAGCAGCTACCCGACAAGGCGCAGGACTGCATGGCGGCTGTCCGCGACGCGTTATACGACGCGTTCGCGTTAAACCGGCACGCCGCGTACGCCGCCTTCCAGGACCGAGAACTGCGACCAGGGGAGTCCGTGGACGCCTACTTGGCGGACCTGCGCCGCCTCATAGCGCTGGTCTCGGACGAGAAGCTCCCCGAGTCCATCCTGGATGCCAAATTCATATCGGGGCTGCCAGCACCGGTACGGAGCCAGCTAAAGGCAGGTACGCGAGCACAGCGGATGGCGCTGCCGAGTCTCGTCCGCTTGGCCCGGGACATCCTGAGCGATGACCATCACGAGGTGCTGGCTGCGGCAGCAGCGTCGCGGCCCGCGCCCCCGCCGTCTCGTCAGGAAGCGCGGCGGCCACGACTACCGCGACGCTGCTGGACATGCGGGAGGGAGGGTCATCTCGCCGCAGCCTGCCCAAACGCATCGGGGGACGCGTCAGCGCGAGCGCCGTCTCCGGATCAGTAGATCGCGCACTTCCGGTCGCCCGGATGCAAGTGGACGGCAGCGAGCGACGCGTGTTGGTGGACTCCGGATGCACTGACACGCTCGTGTACCGAGGTTGCTGTCGGCGGTGGACGCCACGGACGGTGGAAATGAGAACCGTGAACGGGGGAACGTTACGGTGCAGTGGGTCGGTCACGGTCAAGGTGGAATACCAGGACAGGCGAGTGATGCTCGCGGCGCTGGTTGTGCCAGACCGCCCGCTGGGTGTGGACATGGTTCTGGGGATGTCGGGCATCACGGCCCTGGGTGGCATCAGCCTGCGGACACCGACAGACGTGCGGGTCTGTGCGGCGGCAGTTGAGGTCGACCGTCGGGACTTGGCCGTGGATGCAGCGGACTTCACGGCGCGATTCGCCGCGCGGACGGGCGAATGGACCGTGGCATGGGTGTGGGCAGACGGGAACGGTCCCGAGAGCCTGCGGAACCGAGTCGCGGAGTATGCGGTACCGCCGGCGGTTCGGCCGGCGTACGACGCTGAATTGGAGCTGTGGATCCGGGAGGGGTGGCTGCAGCCGTATGACGAGCGAGTGGATGGCCCGGCCCGTGGCCTGCTCCCTCTGATGGCGGTCCGGCAGCCGAATCGGGACAAGGTGCGCCCCGTCTTGGACTACCGTGAGTTGAATGGCCACATTACCGCACACACACCGCGGACGCGGACGTTTGTGCTGCCCAGCTTCGCCGCTGGCGACGGCACGGCGCTCACGTCGCGGTGGTGGACCTGCGGAAGGCGTACCTTCAGCTCCGGTTGGACCGGCGGCTGTGGCCGTATCAGACGGTGGAGGTGCGAGGCCAGAGGTATTGCCTGACTCGCGTCGGCTTTGGGCTGAACGTCGCGCCGCTCGTCATGAAGGCCGTGGTGCGGGCCGTCCTGCTCCAGGATGCCGCGGTGAACCGGGGGGTGCTGCCCTACGTGGACGATCTACTGGTAGACGAGGACATTGTCAGCGCAGACCACGTCGTGGAGCACTTCGCCCGGTACGGTCTGGTCTGTAAGCCGCCGGAGCGGGCGGCCGAGGGAGCGCGACTGCTCGGGCTGCGGGTGCGCGCGGAAGACGGAGAACTGTGCTGGCGCCGCGACAACCCGGTGGCCGCGCCCCGGAGGTGCTGACACGTCGAGCGTTGTTCGCGTGGTGCGGCCACCTGGTGTCCCACCTGCCGGTGGTGGGGTGGCTGCGTCCGGCGGCCGCGTGGTTAAAGCGGCGCGTCAACGCCCTGACGACAGGCTGGGACGACCCGACAATGGACGCCGGGCTGCGCGAGCAGGTCGACTGTGTCGCGGTGCGGGTAAGGGGGCCGACCCGGCACGAGGCCCCTGGCAGTTGAAGGGGGGACAAGTTGGTGGTGTGGACGGACGCCAGTTCCCTTGCTGCCGGGGTCATCCTGGAGGATCCGGTCAGTGGCGCCGTGGAGGACGCGAGTCAGGCAATACCTCTGGCCTCGCACCTCCACCGTCTGATACGGCCACAGCCGCCGGTCCAACCGGAGCTGAAGGTACGCCTTCCGCAGGTCCACCACCGCGACGTGAGCGCCGTGCCGTCGCCAGCGGCGAAGCTGGGCAGCACAAACGTCCGCGTCCGCGTGTGTGCGGTAATGTGGCCATTCAACTCACGGTAGTCCAAGACGGGGCGCACCTTGTCCCGATTCGGCTGCCGGACCGCCATCAGAGGGAGCAGGCCACGGGCCGGGCCATCCACTCGCTCGTCATACGGCTGCAGCCACCCCTCCCGGATCCACAGCTCCAATTCAGCGTCGTACGCCGGCCGAACCGCCGGCGGTACCGCATACTCCGCGACTCGGTTCCGCAGGCTCTGGGACCGTTCCCGTCTGCCCACAAGTTGGTGGTGTGGACGGACGCCAGTTCCCTTGCTGCCGGGGTCATCCTGGAGGATCCGGTCAGTGGCGCCGTGGAGGACGCGAGCTGGCTACGGCCGGAGTCGAAGGCGGCCATGCACATCAACATGGCCGAGCTGGACGCGGCGCTCAGCGGTGTCAACATGGCGGTTGCGTGGGGGATTACCACCATCGACCTTCGTACCGACTCGGCCACGGTTCACAAGTGGATCGATGACGCCCTGAGCGGCCGCTCTCGCCTGCGGACTAAGGCGCACGGGGAGATGCTTATCCGCCGGAGGATCGACGTCATTCGACAGCTAGTGGAGGTGTTTCGCCTGAAGATGACGGTCCGCCTGGTAAAATCCGCGGACAACCCGGCGGACGCACTCACCCGTGTGCCAAAAGAGTGGCTTCGACTGCCGGACTCATCAACTGACGCGCCACCAGGCGCCGTCGCGGCAGCCGTGGCCCCGCGACCAGACGCCGACCCCGCCCGGATACGTGAGGTGCACGAGAACACCGGGCACCAGGGGTCCGCCGGACGCTCTGGTATGTGCGTCGGAGCGAGGACGCGTGTGCCACCCGGTCAGCGGTGCGAGCGGTGATCCAGCAGTGCGATGTGTGCCAGTCCATCGACCCGGCACCTGCGCGCTGGCGGCGCGGGTCACTGAGCGTGCCGCTGACGTGGGAACGCTTAGCCATCGACGTTACCCACTACCGGGGCCGGTCGTACCTGACGGTGATCGACTGTGGTCCTTCCCGGTACGGGATGTGGCGGCTGCTGCGCCGTTCCGACGCAGCCGAGGTCACGGGCCAGCTGGAAACCATCTTCCTGGAACGGGGCGCGCCGGCTGAGTTGCTGTTGGACAACGCGACAGAATTCCGGGGTCGTCGGATGGCTGCGTTCGCGGCGCGCTGGGGGTCCGGCTGCGCTTTCGGGCCGTGCACGAGGCGGGAGGTAACGGCATTGTCGAGCGCCATCATCGGACAATTAAGGTGATGGCAGCCCGCCAGGACTGCACCATCGGTGAAGCGGTACACCGTTACAATGCTACGCCTCGCGACGGTGTACGACCCTCCAGCGCTCCGGCGGCCGGGCTCTTCAAGCGCGCTGGCCGGGACTTGCCGGTGGCCGCCGATGTGCAGGGGCCCAGCCGGACGATGCCCGTGGCGCACGACGGCTCTGAGCGTGCGCGCGCGATGTTCCAAGTCGGTGACACCGTGTGGATACGACGCCGAGGTCAGCCGACGCGGTGCACGGATGTGTCGCGGCGAGGTGTGGTGACGCGGCTGCTCCCGACACCGCTGGTGGAGGTCGACGGTACCCCGTGGCACGTGCGGTGTGTCCGGCGGCGATTCGGGAGTGAGGACGCCGGACCAGACGGGAGCGCGAGCGAGTCTGGGGACTTTGCCCCACCGGAGGAGGTGATGGAGCAGCCGCGTAAGGTGTCGCCCAGTGCGGGTGGGGCGGTAGAACCGGAGGCGGAGCGGCCGCCACCGGCACCGCCGGATGCGTGGGCGGCGGCAGAGATTGAGTGCAGACCTCGCAGACGGCGCGGGCAGGGCGGAGGATTTTGAGGACGATGCGGTGTATGACCACCCGAGCGCTGAATGTGTGGTCACTGAGGACGCGCGGGATTGGCGAGCCGCGCCCCGGCGAAGTATGCGTGTGAGGCGGGCGCCAGTCGAATTGTATGGCTGCGGTGTACCAAGTGAATCGTGTATACCGGACGACGATGATGATTATTGATAATCAGGTGGAGGTGTAGTGAGCTGGTGCTGTAGCTGGCCCTGCGCCACGCAGGGCCGCCGGCGCCGGTGGCGCCGGTGTCACGTGGCACTCGGCGCGTCACGTGGTCACGTGGTCACTGTCACGTGGTCACGGCCGTCGGCGGTTTCTGCAGCGCGGTCTGTGGTTGGGGCGGCTAGGTCGGCGGCGCGCGGGGGTGACTGCCGGCAGTTGGTCGAGGGGACGCGTGGCCGGTGCTCGTGGCTGGGTCGCCGGACACTGCCAATACACGTCCTTCCCCGTGCTCGGCACTTACTTTCTAATCGGCAACTACAATAGTTTACACTTGATCTACCTCGTGGGAGCACAGGTTGACGGAAAGAACGATTCTGGGATAAATGTACGTAAGAACAAATATACGTATGGGAGATGTACGTAAGCAAATGTACGTAAGCAAATGTACGTAAGCGCAGATGTACGTATGGCAATTGTACGTAAGCGCAGATGTACCTATGGCTAATGTACGTAAGCGCAAAAGTACGTATGGCAAATGTGCGTATGCGCAAATGTACGTATGCGAAAAAGTACGTATGCGCAAATGTACGTAAGCGCAAATGTTCGTATGCGCAAAAGTACGTATGCGCAAATGTACGTATGTGCAAATGTATGTACGCGCAAATGTACGTAAGCGCAAATGTACGTAAGTGCAAATGTACGTAAGCGCAAAAGTACGTTTGCGCAAAAGCACGTAAGTGCAAATGTACGTAAGCGCAAAAGTACATATGCGCAAAAGTACGTATGCGCAAAAGTACGTAAGAGCAAATGTACGTAAGCGCAAGTGTACGTATGTGCAAATGTACATATGGGGAAAAGTACGTTAACGCAAACGTACATAAGCGCAAAAGTACGTATGTGCAAAAGTACGTATGAGCAAATTTATGTAAGTACAGCTTTACGCAACCCAGGTGTATGAAAGCGCTCGTGTACGTTTGTACACATGTACGTATGCGCAAATGTACGTAAGCGCAAATGTATGTATGTGCAAAAGTACGCATGCGCATATGTACGTAAGCGCAAATGTTCGTATGCGCAAAAGTACGTATGTACGTTACGCAAAAGTGCGTAAACGCAAAGGTACGTAAGTGCGAATATACATACGTGCAAATGTACGCAACCGCAAATGTACGTATGCGCCAATGTACGTAAGTGCAAATGTACATATGCACAAGTGTACCTAAGCGCAAAAATACGTATGCGCAAATGGACGTTTGCGCAAACGTACACAGTCGCAAAGGTACGTATGAGCAAATATATGTAAGTGTAGCTTTACGTAACCCAAGTGTATGAAAGCGCTCGTGTACGTATGTACACATGTACGTATGCGCAAATGTACGTAAGCGTAAATGTACCTAAGCGCAAATGCACGTAATTGTAGCGGTTATGTACTTGTTACTTGCGTACATTTGTTCGGCTACCACATGTATGCATACTTGTGCAGCTCTCATACACTTTGATTACGTAAAGCTGTATTTAGATACATTTGTCCTTGCGTACTTTTGCGGTTACGTACATTTGCGCTTACGTACATTTGCGCAAACGTACATTTGCGCATACGTACATTTGCGCATACGTACATTTGCGCTTACGTACATTTGCGCATACGTGCATTGCGCTTACGTACATTTGCGCTATGGCAACATTGCCTGATCATACGCACTTTGCGCATACGTACTTTGCGCTTACGTACTTTGCGCATACGTACTTTTTCACTTACGTACTTTTGCGCATACGTACATTTGCGCATACGTACTTTTCGCTTACGTACATTTGCACATACGTACTTTTCGCGCATACGTACATTAGCATACGTACATCTGCGCTTACGTACAATTACCATACGCACAAACGTGCGCTTACGTACATTTGCTTACGTACATTTGCGTACGCACATCTGCGTACGTACATTTGCGTACGTACATCTGCCATACGTACATTATACATGGGATAAGGCTTTGCGTACATTTGTCCGGTTACCGGGAAGAACACAATGTCATGCTTTTGGTTTTGAGGTGTGCAAGCAACATCATGTCTATAGAACAGACTGCATGAGGTATGACACAATGACCCGAGTATGACCATTTTCGGGTTGGGCTTTCTAATCCGGAAATATGCATGTCTCACAAAATTTGCTCAATCGATTACTTGGAAGACAAATACTTGTATTTGGATGATCGGCGATATACTCCTATCTGGTGCTGCCTCTCAGCATCATACATGGGATAAGGCAACACAGAATGTGAGTCATAGGTACGAGGCTTGCACACTCAAGCACATGATAAACATATGCACTGACGGCAGGCAGCAGGTGCATCGCCTGTCCACGGTGGTCTCTGTGCCATATGGCGCCTCAAAGCATGGCTACTTTATGGACAGGTAGCTACTTCAGAACGTGCAACAGGGTGTGCATTGCACTGGTGCCCGACAGCTAGAACAGCGCTTTCCCATCTCGGCTTTAGGCTGGAGCACATGCAGATCCCCGTCCTGCCTGCTGGGTCTCCGGTGGATCTCTCTGACAGCGCGAAACTCGCTGGCAAGCTCAAGATCGCCAGTGCTCTGCACCGGGTGCATCAATGCAATAGTGCTGAACCTCACAAGATCACCCGCCGGTAGCCAGTCGAGCTTCTGTAGCAGGTCCACTACGGATGATCATACCATTTGCGGCCAAACATGACTAGCTGAAGCTTTTTGGATCAGAGAGATTGGCTTGAGTGTCGTTGCCATAACTTACGATGCAGTAGCGGAGGTGCGGTTAAGCTCCGGTCTCCGGCTGGTAAGTTAGATATACTACGCATACACTGCGAGTGAACGAGCATTCACGGAAAAGATTGAACAGCAATGCATGAATTTTCAATGACATGTTCTGCCAGCTTGCACAGCAGACGTAATTAAAACCATCTTTGGATCTATGGGGGCACGGTGGCACTGTTCCCCACTTGAACGGCACAGCTAAGCATTATCCTTACTTCGTAACCATGAACAGAGGCTTCAAATTAGCCTAATTGGACTTTCCAAACCCTCCAGATGGTTTGCCACTGTTGACACTTTAAGCCGATTGGCATTGCGACGCCCGTACAGCCGCCGTCCTCCGAAGATTGGGAGGCGGCATGTGGCAAGCATAGGGCGACATAGGGCGACATAGGGCTACATAGGGTGACAGCGGGCGACAGCGGGCGACAGAGGGCAGCAGAGAGCGGCAGTGGGCAGCAGAGGGCAGCAGAGGGCAGCAGAGGGCAGCAGAGGGCAGCAGAGGGCAGCAGAGGGCAGCAGAGGGCAGCAGAGGTCAGCAGAGGCAGCAGAGGGCAGCAGAGTGCAGCACATGGCAGCAGAGGGCAGCAGAGGGCAGCAGAGGGCAGCAGAGAGCTACAGCGGCGACAGCGGGCGATAAAGGACGACAGCGGGCGACAGCGGGCGACATGAGGGCAGCAGAGGGCAGCAGAGAGCGGCAGTGGCAGCAGAGAGCGGCAGTGGCCGGCTCGAGTGCTGTACCGGCGCGACAGGTGAGCTGCAGCTGCGCGATGCATCGATGTGACTGGGAACGCTTGTAGTTGATCCTGCGATCGGGTGATGCGGAGGGCGGCCGACTGCGGAACAACGCCCGCCCTTGTGACGATACAGCTGGTGTGCTGACGATATCGCATTGTCTCTGTGGCCCGCACAGACTCTGAGGCGCTCAGATCGCCCCTCCCACGTCGCATCTCGCATGGCGCCCGAGAGTAACGCCTTTTCCCAGCACGAGCGCCGCTTAATGGGAAGCGTCCAGCTGAGCTGTCGGACAATACGAGCCCAAACGGATGTCGGGTGTAGCGTTATGCAAAGCGCAGCATCATTTGTTACTAGTTCTGGCGCTCTGCGCCGCGCGAAGTCCGCTGGAGCAGGCCTCGAAAACGCGCAGCCGAAATTGCGGGTGTGATGAGTTCTGATCCGTAAAAGAAATTCTGTCGCCGGCGCCATGATTTATGATCATTTCAAATGCTCAGACGTCAGCCTGCCCGGCGGCCCGTGGTGATTACGTCACGAGGCTCGATTCGCGGAGAGATCAGCAGGTGTGTGAACCCTGCGCCACATCTGGCGCGTGTCGCAACCCAGCCGTGGGTTCGGCCAGCCTTCATGCGCTTCACTCACGCCGACAGAGCGTGGCATCCAAGTGAGCACCTCTCGGCCGGCTTGAGGCACTCGTCTCGGGCCCGGCGTCTCGGGTCCGACGTCCCAGGTCCGGCGCGCGTAATGAGTCGGCCGGCGCACAAAAACGCGCCGGTCGCCGCGCGCCGGTTCGCCGGCGCGCCGGGCTGGCCGCCGCCGTGTCTCGGTCACGGCCGGTGACGTCACTCGGCCAGGGCCGGCTGGCCGTGATGTCATTATCGAGCCGCCGCTGAGGCGCTCTCCCAGGCCGGGTCATGGGTCGCAACTATCTAAGCGTGATGAATCCGCACCGCGTCGCGTGCCGACACCGGCGGGCTGGCGGCGCGCGCACGGCGGCCTGCGGCGCGTATGGCGGCTCGCGGCGCCGCCCCGGTTACTCGGTCGGTGACCCAGAATGCGGCGGTGTCCCGGCCGGCGGGGCGGCGGCGGCGGCGTGTAACGGAGCTGCTGCTGCGGCGGCGACCCCCCACCGGCTGCCGGGCAGCCGCCGCCCCCTGCCGACTGCCTGGCCGCCTATATCGGCCCGGCCGCGGCCGGCCGGCGGTCTCACTCAGTCGCTCAGGGACAGCACAGGCTTGTCCATCCGATTGGTTTGACAGCACAGGCTTGTCCAGCCGATTGGTTTGACAGCACAGGCTTGTCCAATGCTTTCCGATTGGTTTGACAGCACAGGCTTGTCCAGCCGATTGGTTTGACACAGGCTTGTCCAGCCGATTGGTTTGACAGCACAGGCTTGGTCCATCCGATTGGTTTGACAGCAAAGGCTTGTCCAGCCGATTGGTTTGACACACAGGCTTGTCCAGCCGACAGGCCTGTCCAGCTGATTGGTTTGACAGCACAGGCCTGTCCAGCCGATTGCTTTGCTTTGCCGGCAGAACGCCGCTTTGGAGCAGCCAAATGCGGTGACAGAAATGGGCGTTTTTTCATGTTTGCTAACTCGACGAATCTTCGATTGAGGAGCTCCTTAAAAATATTTAACAGGGAACTCGATGAAGGAAGGAACTAATTGATAATGAAATCAGAATATTTTCCTTTAAAATATTAATTTGCCCATTTCGTTTTTCCCAAGGATCCGGTTACTCATCTCTCG
>JAOTOL010001023.1:190000-215937 GCA_034440575.1 Imbricaverruca yamaguchii | reverse complement strand
TCATATGCGAGAAGGTTTGCAGTCGGAGAAGTGCGGAATGCCCCTGTGGCAATACGCAAGGCGGAATGGTGGATCGTGTCGAGCGTACGCTTGTTTGAATCACTGGCACAGCCGTAGATAAAACAGCTATGGTCGAGTTTTGAACGGATGAGCGATCTATATTGAAGTGAAAGCGCAGACCTATCTGCTCCGTAGGCAGTTCGGGCAACACATTTCATAATGTTCAGGGACTTCGAACACTTATGCCGCAGCGTTTTTAGGTGGTCCTTGTATGTTAGACGGCGATCGAATGTGATGCCCAGAAACTTAGCTGCAGGCTGGAAGGGGATCTGCTCTCCATAGAGCTCAATGTTCGGGTCCTGGCAGCAACGGCGGCGACAAAAATGTACTACAACAGTCTTGTGGGTAGAAAATCGGAAACCGTTCATGTCACTCCATCTCTCAAGGTGGGAAGTAGCGAGCTCCAGCTGTCTCTCCATCGAGGATGGACGTGATGCTGAACACCAAATTGCAACGTCATCAACGAAAAAGACTTCGCTACACCACATGGCAAACCATCTCCAATGTCGTTAATCATCACGGCAAATAATGTCACACTAAGGACGCTTCCATGAGGAACACCGTTGACCTGCGTCAACCGATCAGACATTGTGCGTCCTACACGGACACGAAATGTTCGGTCAGTAAGAAAATTCAGCAGGAAATATCCGATAAAACCACGCACACCACACCTCCAAAGCTTTAAAAGAATACCTTGCTTCCATGTCGTATCGTATTCACCCTCAATGTAAAAAAAAAAACTGCTCCTAGATGTCTCTTTTCTTTAAAGCTGGTACGAATTGCGCTGTCCAATGTTAATATATGGTCAAGTGTGGATCGGTTCTTCCTGAAACCGGATTGGTCGTGGCTAAAAAAGTTTTGTTGTTCCAGAAACCACGTGAGGCGAACACTGACCATCTTCTCCATGAATTTGCACAGGCACGAAGTCAGGGAAATCGGTCGGTAATGAAGAGGGTCAAAACCAGTTTTGTTGGGCTTTAATATTGGGATGACGGTCGCATCCCGCCAAGATGGCGGGAATCTGCCGCTCATCCAAAGAGTGTTAAAGCATGGCAGAAATACTTCGAGTGCATTTTTGGGGAGGTGCTGGAGCATCTCATTATTAATGTTGTCCGGTCCTTCGGATACGGGGTGCAGTGCAGCGATTTGTGATGTTAATTCGAACATTGTGAAGCGCTCATTATAATCCAGTTTCTCGGCGGTGGCAAAGTCAACCATCGATGATTCGCGTCGATCCCTATATTCGCGAAAACCTGCATTTCGGTCACAGCTGAGGCTTCGGTCCGCCAAGGTTGGAGCGATGATGTTCGCCACGTCTCGAGGTTCTGCTATTTTTCCGCCAGCGATGTGCAGGACTGGTAGTGGTGTGGATCGCGGATGTCCGGATATTCGTTGTATTTGTGACCAAATCTGCTTGGAAGGGGTGAATAGGTTCAACTTGTCTACATACTGTCAACACGACGTTATTTGGCTTCTCCGATTGTTCGCCGGGCGGCTGCCCTGGCCTGCCGGAAGGCGATCAGGTTTCCCAAGATGCTGTTTTGGTCAAACTTTCCAAAGGCACGTCGACGGGCGCGAATGCCATCTCGGCATAGCTCCGTCCATCACGGCACAGGCGCACGTCGAGGTTTGCCAGAAATACGCGTAATGCAGTCTGCAAAACAATCCAAGACTATGGAGGTAAAGTGCTCTATTGATGTTGCAGCGCCGTTCCCGTTTGTATTAAAAATGTCATCAAGCTTAGTTACGAAGTCCGGCCAGTCAGCCTTTCTAAAGTTCCAGCGTGGTGGCCTTGACCCCAAGGTGGATCCGTCAACACAATGAAGCCAGATTGGGAAATGGTCGCTGCCTCTAGGGTCAGATTCAACTAACCAATCGAAATATTTCACCAGCTCCGGACTGGCCACGCTAATGTCCAGCGCGGAAGTGCTTCCGGATGGGAACGCCATGTAAGTGTGTGCACCCGTATTTAAAATGCAAGGCGATTCTTGCATAAAGAACGCATCGAGTTGTCGTCCGCTTAAATTAATATCGGCGCATCCCCAGATTGTGTGGTGGGTATTAAAATATCCTAAAAGTAAGACGGGAGGAGGGAGCTCGGCTAAGAATCGTCCGAGTTCTACTAATTGTAGAGGTCCGCCAGGTGGGAAGTATATGGAGCATACTGTTGTATTTCTGTGTCCGATGGACATTTGTGCTACCACCGCCTGCAGGTTGGTACGCAGTATAAGCTGAAAGGCAGGATCACTGTGGTGGATGGACAACAGGACGCCTTCATGTGCAATGGATTCTGTGTTGTTATCATTACGAAAGACCTGGTAGTCTTTTAAATAAAATGGGGTTCCAGCTAAAAGCTTCGTCTCCTGTAAACAGACAGCTACCGGAGAGTACTCATTCACCATAACTTGAAGATCCTCCAGGCTGGTCCTCATCCCCCTGCATTTCCATTGTAAAATTAATGACGACATAGTTGACTCTGCTTGACTAGATTTGACTAAAAAAGGTGGACTCGTAACACCACTACTCTAAAGATGTGGAGATGACATGGTGTCGGACGATCTGGGGCGAGATCTATATTGTCCCCCACCAGGTGGTGATGGTGTCCATGGGGGTGCTCGCTTGCGTCCAGTGGACGTCGCATGGGGTGGTGTGGGAGGCGGACCCATGGTCCCTTCCGTCTACGGGGCACCCACAGGACTGACCATAGGGGCCGGGGACGGTGGGGAGTTGTCTCGGGAGACCGTCGCTCAGCCCGTGAGCTCGGCGACGACTCCCTGGATCGGACACGCGCTGCCCGTCCAGACGCGCTCATATTGGGTGCCCCTGGACGGACCTCAGTCGGGGGACGTGGTCTGATCGCCAGGGGCGCAACCACCGGGACCCGTCGTAAGGCTACACCACCCTCTCCAGAACTGGGCGGAGGGTTTGGCGTAGTCCTGGGTGGGGCCGGGGTGGGCTGGCTTGGGGCGACCACGGCGGAAGTGGAGGGGATGGACCCCAGGCCGTTGGTGGAGGGCTTGGCGAGCCTCTTGGTCGGTTGGACACACTGCCATTCCTCGTGAGCCTGCTCTGAAGCAGTCGACGTAGAGGCAGGATGAGACGAGGTCGTCCGCGGCGACGCAGCGTGTTCTGGCGCTTTGTGTGTCTCAGTCACTTGTGTTTGAGCTATTGCTGGGGAGGCGACGGGTATGCTGAAAGAGCGGAGGAGTGCACACATAGTGATTTCCCTGGGTTAGGGTGACGTATTTTTCAGCAGTTTTCAGATTAGACCGACATGTTTATCCTGACAGATTACACTGACATCAACGACGTCAGGCTAAACATAGATTACACTGACATAGGTAATTGTGAAGGGTTTTCAATTGGAGCCAGGCAATATTGCTACGGTCGGCCTTGTCTTCCGACTTGGCGCCAAACCAGCGTGCAGACGGAGGAGGCTATTCCGATCGCTCCCTGGTTAAAACAATACTTGACACCAGAGGCGCAGCCAAGGGAGAGGCACCGGGGCACGTGCTCCTTCATTAGCGTCAAAGGATACCCGGAGTACCACCATGGCACTAATCGTCTATATTGGCATCTTTGGTCCGGTCGCTCAGGTGGCCGAATGCTTATTTCAACAGATGCGTCTTCCACCGGCCTTGCGCCTTTCTACCGGCAGCTCGGACCTCTTGCAGCGGTAAGAATCACTTTCAACAGTCGGTGGGGATTCGATCGAACGTTTCCAAAAGTGGCCGCTTCTGAAAGTGGATTATGCGAGCTTCTTCCTAAGCCATGGCCCACATATTGTAGGATGATCAATCTGAATGTAGGAGCATAGGTATCCTCTGCTCTCCATCTAGATTGACAGTGACGAATGTCTTGTTCAGTGGTGTTGCTTTCTGGAAATTAATCAGGAGACCCAAACATCGGTCAGGGATTCGGGTGAAAATGGTTCAAGGAGTCGGCCTGCAGGGTCATATGTTAACCTGTGAACTGCCGTCTGCATTCTATATCCCTAGTCCTGCCGGGGAGGGTATATTTTGAGTGGAGAGAGATAATATATTTTGCACTCTCTAACTATTGCTCTAGCCGGCGTAGATAAATACAGTTTTCGCCATGGCGTAACCTCTTCCTGTCCAGACGTATCAACAAATGTTGCCTACCATTATCGTTAACCTTCCTGGTCAGGCAGAGGTCGAAACCAGGGGCTACGCCGGTTGACACTTAATTTTGACGGCTTCGACTTCTACTCGGTAACGAAAGGATATGGTTGGTTATTGGTTTTGCGACACATCGACCGTTGAGTCATATAGCGTCGCCAATCTCTCACGCCGATTGGTTGCGGGCGAAGAGTAGTGACAGGTGAGACTCGATCCTACAACCCTTTGATTGCAAGACGATCATCTTACCCATATACCACTCGTCTCATAACGAAAGGATATTTTCAAGTAAAATGCAGCACATGTAGATGGTGTAGCTTCTAGCGAATATCTTGGTGTATTAAAAAAAAGCGAATTCAAGGTCAAGGTCACGCGTAGGAGGCGTCCGAGCGAATATGGTGCTTTTCTATTCGAATGTAATATTAACATAACTCACAAACCAAGAACAACAATGATGAAACAAAAACAAGTGGACTTCATATGGATCACTCCGCATCACATCATGCGGGATCATCACATCGCAATCATTCTGCGTGAGGGGGGGTGCTGGATGACATCTTACAACATACATCGAGAGATGACACAATAACGAACTGAAACTTTGCCCACCTACAAAGGACATTATATTTTCATCACATATATTCCGTTTTTATAGTTAGACGTTGTGGAATGGAGACGAACATTAAGGTGTACCCTTGGCATGACCTAGTGACCTAACTTGCGATCACTGATTTTTTGTGAAATGCCCAGACATTGACATGCAAAATCCTACGTATCTTTGAAAGCTTGTCTGCGACTGCTCTTGGAACATTACTCCTAAGCGCAGTACTGTTCGAAACAGGTGACATGGCCTTGGCCTCATCCACTTTAGTGACCCAGTGTCACTTTCATAACGTTGCACCAGCAAAATATCAAATATTAAATTGTCGGAATATCGACGAAATGTCGCGGGATATCTCAACCCGTTCGGAAGTCATCCCAGAAGAAAACCATGAGTGGAAATATTTGGTTCCTACCTCCGGCAGTTCCATGACTGAAGTTGCGGGTGCCGATACCTTTAGTGGACCCAGGCATTCAGAAAGGCACAGAAAACGACACCCCTATGCCTACTCCTTACCAAAGCACTACCTGCACCACTGCTAGACAGGCCAGTTGCATTATTGAGCACAAATCATCCTGAGATAGTTCATCGGGCATAGGCTCACGTTGCGGAAGTTCGTATGAACAGGGTTTGTAGGACAGCAGTTCGCTTGGAGAAAATGTCCCCGCCGCAGATAAGTATTAAAGGGCAAATATACGTAGCGTGTGCAGAGGCGAGTGTGGCTTGAGTACACATAGGGCATAGGCTTGCATTCAGACAATTGTTCCGGAAAGTAGCTGGCAAAGGACGAAAGTTCGCAAATAAAAATGGGTATGTCAGGAGCAGGTTCACCGTATAGCTCATGCACCGTAAAGCTCGCAAGAGACGGAAGATCGAAAATAGAAAATATGACACAGGACTTACAACGAAAGTGTCTAATGATGGACGAGAACGAGCCAGGATCTACTAGCATGCACATGCGACAAGTTCATGCGAGCAGAACAGCCCAGTCAGGACGAATGCTTTTGGCACCCCAGTTGTGGTACAGCACGTGAAGATCGGGTGCCTTCCATCACATCAAGACGCTGTCTTTTAATTTTGATTTATAGGTTTTAGACAGACCATGGCAATGTCATCCCAAGCAGGTCAATCCTGGTAGGTGTGCCCGTTCATCTGGTCCGATGCCATGCTTCATCCTGCTCCAGCTAATTCGCCATATTTCCCGCCAGCCTAACGTCCAGAGTCCGGTCAGTGTGACCTGGATCTGGTCAGCCTATCTGCTTGCTGATCCGCCTGCTTTGCCTGTGTTCTGCATTTTTAGCCTGCACGGTCTGTCCTGGCAGTCCGGTCTCGCCTGCCTGCCAAACCGGTCCGGTTTGCCTCACCCGACTGGCCAATGCGGCCCATCGGCCTCAGTGCCTGTCGGGCGATGACTGGCCGAAGTCTGCCATGCCTGGCATAGGTGTACACTGTGGTCTATCTAGCTCAGGTCTGGTCCACCCGCACCATCCAACTCGTCCAGCCTGGTCCAGTCTGCGATAATACGTCTGACCTGCTTAGCCCAGGTTTGACCGGTCCTGGCCATCTGGCTGCAAGTGTGTGTGTACGTTCATATAGGGAGCAGACTATTCCAAAATGTAGTGCTTAATGGCCATCAATCTAGTTCGAATGTATGCCTTTCCTGTCACCAAGGCACATTTGGGCATCGACTAGGTTCCTATAAGAACACTTTTTGTTGACTGAGGAAGCTAGTTAGTTATTTGGGCTTTAGGGCGCTTCGAGGCTAATTTTTCCACAAACGCCATCCCCCTCAGCTAAGATATTCCCGTCCGAGTTGAAGCTAAAATGCAATTGCACGCATGCAAGAACATTTGACAAGAAATCAGAAGCCGGACCTGTCAAATTATTACGAGTACAACCAAAACAGTGATTAAAATGACGCAGTACAATTATGCTATCAACCTGTCAAGCCTAACACATCCTTACTTCCGGTTTCTCTCATCAGTACTTGAACCTTCACACGAGAAAAGACCCTCAGGTTAGCATCTAACCTCATTTCTCGTGTTTGCACATACGCCATATTTTAGTTCTCAATGTTCGCAGACTTCTGCCTGGGAACTGAACCATGAGGCTGAGGAGCTCCGGCTGGCCAGGGTTCGTGTCACGATCCTTCAGGAACGTCTTGAGCTTGTCCACCTCAGCTGTCGTCGAACGCTTGCACGCTGGGGAAATACAACCACATGAACCGCCGTACTTATGGAAGCTTGCAATACACGAAATACGCCGGCAGAGAGGGCCACAGTGTACACATGAATAATTAACCGTAGTACGTGCAAGGGTTTACTTCAAACCCATTTTTTAGCCGTCAAAAAAAAATTCGGGAGTTAGCGCGGCGCAGTCTGGCATACTTGCCTATTTGGTTGGGTAAACAAATTTGGATATGGTGCGGAAAGTCAGTGATCCACAACCTTAAAAGGGGACATGCCAGGCCGCTTCTTTCCCCAAATCAAATCATCCCAAAGTAATCCCACTTATCAGTCCTAAATCACCAATGATTAGTGGCATTGAGCCAAAGGACAACTCAGCTGATCAGTACAACCAGGCCTTTCCAAGGTCATATAAAGAGTCAATTACCCGTGAACTTCTTGGTTAAAGAGTCATTTATGGAGTTAATTCTCATACTAAAATGAATACGGTTACTTCTTGCTACATGGAACACGACAGTAATATTTTCAGACAATATTTCGGAAAACGCCAAAAATATGGTAAGCACTTTGCCCTTATCTGATCCCCAAGCCATGGATATAAACATGCTACCCATACTTTATCCACAGATATTGAGAAACACTATTGGTGAATATTTGAAGTGTGTGTCTGTCACTGTTTTCAGCGGCAACGTAAACGGTTCCGTCTTTTGCCAGACATGACATATAATATGGCCTGACGGGTCACCATATCGCAAGAATAAGTCACTATTAATCTCACGATGTCATGACGAGCCACACATGGGTTTTGCTGTATGCTAGTAGTCCCTTCCATCTGGAAATACCAGGGGGTCGCAACAAACCCCTTGCACTGGCAAATGCGGTAACATGTCATGCACCGACGAGGGTAAATAAAGAATGGGAGCTTATCAAACAGCACGGGCAGAGGGCATGAGACATACTGCTCAGACGTCACTGACCACGACTTCGTGCGTGCGTTGTTATTCTGAATTATGAAGCATATTCACGCCACATTTAGTTGCAGCAACATCGGCCCCTATATGTCTTTATGTTCTAGGCACAGAGCCATCACCGATTATACTTGATGACGATGTTTATTAAACTTCCAGGTGAATGGAACGATGAACGCAATTTCAGCAGACAACTGACAACCGGTCATCCAACAGGTTAATAACTTACTTCTTTTGGCTTCATGACCCGAATTTCCTGCAAAAGAAATGATAGTTAGGTATTTATTATAACGTTACAGCTGTACAATTGGAAGGCTACCACGGCCGGACGACAAGGGTTTTCACGAACTCCTATCAAACATGTCGTTTGAAAGCAGTACTGAAAACAGAGCAAAAAGATGTCCAACATACCAATCGGGCTATGGATAAAACTGTTTGCTCTAGGGTAATATTACCCAATGTTCTGAGCTCAAGACTGCCATCGCGACACACTTTTCGCCATCATACGTGAACACATGTGGATATGATGCTCAGGCCAATTGATGCCTAATGCAAATAATCAAGCCTGTCTATTAAAAAACATCACTGAGACCAGTAATTTTAAACGTCAAGTCTGTACAAGTCAAGTCAGTCTGTACGCAAGCCAATCGGTACAAGCGAGCCGGCCACAAGCTGTACACACAGAGCAGTAGCACAGTAGTCGGTACGTTGATTATCCGGCGCCCCACCGACTCTCACATCGCCCTTGTCCATCGTGGGGTTTTCATGAATATCGGCTGTGATGCATGCTGTGTCAAAAATCAACATGCAGTAAAATTGCCCATGCCGAGCCAAAGGGCGCAAGCACTAAGCTTAGCATTGTACGCAAATTGCTTCACTACGGGGTGCTTATGTTATTACGTATGACTTCGCTCCTTAGGTCTTTGGTTTTCTTGCTGTCCAATGTTGACGACTCAAGTGCTTTGGAATGAAGAAACGGGCGCAGCAAACTACTATTTAGAGAAATCGAAAACATTTCCACACGCATTTAGGTTTTGAATATTGAACATACAGTTGTTCTTAAGACGGTTAGATGGTGGATTTTCACAGGATGCTGTATTAATCCACCTTCTTTGCAAAACAAAGTATGCGGGTTCGCCACAGATTGCAATTTTGGCTGTACCAAGCTGAAGAAAGACCTTCATGAAAAATATAAATCTGAAAATCATAGATGAGATTTTCGACAGATCTGATGAGATTAGCAATCGCTGAGCGTTTTCTTTAACTATATTTTTTGGAAAAGGCTATTCGTCGATGGCCTCCTTTAACCGGCAGTCAGTGATATATAACCTGACCACATTTTTTTTGCATTCAAAATATGCGAAATTGATGTAGAAATATGGATGACAAGTTCTGAGCGCGTAGCTATTTCTGGAAAAGACACATTAGAAGGCGGATATCCCAATACCCGTCCTGCCTGGCTCTGGTTAAGCTCATACGTACCTCCATCGTGACGCTTACGCTTCCCTTGGCTAAGCTAGGCTAGGACAGGTTTCTATAATTCTGCACTGCAATACTTCTTCATACTATATTGTCTGCACCCAAGTTACTTTTTCCATACAATATTCCCATGCTTTGATGTTGAAGGGTGATGGCATGCATGTGCATTGTCAAATATGTTTGTGTCATATTGGTATGTCAACTGAACCATTGGAATGCTATTTTTTTTGTGAACTGACTGATCATTAGGATATATGTGCTTTAGCTTAAAGTTCTGATCTCAGTTTTATTTCGCAAAGAAAACGATATGAAATTCCTTCAAACACCAGAAATGACAAGAAAGACTAATTTTCAAACATGGTCTGGCCGCAGGATCCTTGAGGCACGCAATCCCCACCACCACGTAAAGGTGATGCCTCGTCAGGGGGATTCGCCAAGTGACTACAGCACGTGAGGGGTGCAAACAGACGGCAGCAAGGGTTGGCCTGTTTGCTAGAGAGCGTGTGGTTGCTCAATCAGTGGTGAATTACGACTCCCGATCGAGAAGAGTGTGCAGTACTACGTTGGGCAGTCAAGTAATTGCATGAAGCGGCATTGTGCGGTGCAGTTGGCATTGTGTGAGAGGCGACGGTGAGCGCGTGGTCTGGGCGCCTCAGTCTTTCATTGGAGTGTTATAACGTATGGCTCTGCCGCTAGTGTTTTATTCTGATACCTAACTGGAATACAGAAGTCGATGAACAATGGAATGTACGGTCCATTCACCCATGCTCGTACAAAAATTACTCTAAAATTGCTAAAATTAGTGAAAACGGTCAGAGGTGACGTCATTGATGATGTCGTAACTCCGTGACCCAACGTGACCCGGGCCCGATTTTTTCTTCAAAAGGTCCGCAATGACTCACCCGTCAGCTTTTCCAAGTTTCGGCGCTCTACGCGCATCGTTTTTCTGTGGTCCCGGAAAACCTCCAGGGGGTGGGGGGAGGGAGGTGTGTCAGTCCCCACTCGTCCGACGAGTGTTAAGTTTGCGTCCCACAGGAGCGCGTGGTCGAAGATTAGCATTAACCTCACCTCCAGGAAAAATTCCTGGATCCGCGCATGGGTGTTCCGATCCGCGTGTTCGGCGCAGAGCTCCACCGCGACATGATATTCCATTTCCAGGTATATATTTCAGGTGTTTGCAGTTAAAAAATAGTTATTTATCGGTGTTTGAATCATCTCGCAGACTGGTTTTGTAGCGGTAATTTGGCGAAAAATTGTCTTTTTTTCATCCAAAATTGGCGATGGTTTGCGAAAAACGTCGCGCGAATTGGCGGATCTCAGAAATTTTACCTGGCAACGCTGCCGGAAGCCACTGTTTGGCGGCTTGGCGCGTTGTCGGCATTTTCGCTGGTTGAGGTGAGGTGTGGTGCGGAATGTGTTTGGGTGTTGTCTGTGCGCTTGATGGTACGAAAAGTGGGTTGTTTATTTGGTAATCGTAAGCAGAATAACATGTTTGGTGGATGTTTTATTCAATCTTGTATTAGTTTCTTAGTGGTATTTTTGTTCCTTCTGCATGTTTGTGTCTGAGTACATGTGGAGCCCATTCTAGGTATCTAGTATGAATCCCAGGTGCAACAATGTTTTAAGAGATGAAATCTCTTAAGAAATGCCTTTATTCCCACCCTGATTGTTAGCCTACTTAATTTGATACTAATAATTTGAGTTCCACCCATAAGTTGTGTTCAGTCAAATAAATTTCACCAAAAATGCATTGGAGGTTAGGTTGGGCAGTGGGTATCTGGTCACCAAGAGCTAGGTACCTTACCAAGGTAGTTGTTCATATGGGCCCCATTAGACTCCCACACCCACCTCTCGGGGAGCCTGTGCTGCTTGTGGCACTAGTTTTACAGAGGAACTGCTCGCAGGTCCCAGGTCTTAGGAAAGAGACCTGGGATGAGATAGAGGGAGAAGACCTGGCATAATGATCCACATACATTAAAAGTGACCACTAACATAATTATTATGTCAGTTTTAATAATGAAATAGATTTTGCCATCAATGGTGCTGAAAGAAGTAAAATTAAACTTATGAACATCAGTAAATTTAAATCCTCTTTTTGATTTACATGGAGACTACACTCAGCTCTACTGTATATGGCAGCCGACGATTGAATGCCAGAGGGCAAATTGGCGCTGTGGTTAAATTAGCGAATGATGCAGTTGTAAGCCAACTTCCTGAGCAATGGCAGACAAAATAACAAATGTACACTTAAACAGTGTCAACCAAATTTATCAATCCATACCTAATACTCCCTACATGCTCACACCGACATGCTCACATCACACAACTAGTAAATATTAATAACACACCCCACAAGTAGGATGCACATGCACCAACTGACTTGTTACTTCCCTTCTATTGGGATATAGGTTTTGGAACATAAAATGGTTGATGGAAGATTATACTAAAGAGATTGGTCTAAAATAGTTTAATTCTCACCTTGAACAATTTTTTTTTCAAGTATAAAACCTGAGAAAATTGATTGAAACCAATTCTGATGAATATTATAAGCTTTTTGACATATTTTTTTTAGTTCCTCTCAAATATTTAGCTGAAGGAAGGAATAACCTGGAAGGCTCAAAGGCTAGTAGATATGGGAGCAAAGTGCTGCTGTAAAACTGAGTGCTGACTCCCAGGGGCCCACATCTCTTGTGGATCCTGTACACATGGTTGGTTATTTGGGCTTAGGGGTGCATCAACTGCTTCAGTCATACAGCGCCCATCCTATACACATGAGTGGATCCAGAAAGCTGTCAAGGGGGGGTTGCATGAGAGAGGGGCCCATGCTGTGCCAGGATACCAGCCAAGAATGTCCTTCCTGGAGTAGGCATGGTGGAAAGTGATGTTTGATGAGGCCTGCTAGTATTTGAGTTATTCTAAGCACAAAATTGGGGGCATCAGAACAGACCAAGGAAGCCAGGAAGAAGGCACTGCGAATGCTTGGGGCAATAAATAGGAATGTATCATACAGAAGTGAGGAAGTGATCAGGAAACTTTGCTGTGCATATGTCTGGCCACATTTGGAATACTCCATCCAAGCTTGGTCTCCTAGCTATGAAAAAGATTGTTGGCTTTTAGAGAGAGTACAAAAGAGGGCTACAAAATGGTTAATGGTATAGGCAATCTGGCATATGAGGTCAGATTGAAGAAGTTGAATATGTTTTCACTTAGATATAGGAGATTGAGAGGAGATCTCATCGAGGTCTTTGAATTTGTCCGTGGTCAGGAGAGGGGATATCTTGGGGAAATGTTTGAATTTAACAGAAATGATGCAATTAGAGGTCATCAATTCAAAATTAAAGTTAACCACAGCAGAACAAGGTTAAGACAGTCTTTCTTCACCAACAGGGTAGTAGAACACCAGAACCAGCTGCCAGAAACCATTGTAAGTGGCAGCATATTGAACATCTTTAAAAACAGCATAGACAATCATAAGAATAGAGGGTGTGCTTTTCAGTATTATAGGGAGGGCTGATCAACAGATTTGGTGGGCAATTAGTTGGGTGTACAGAGTGCAACCAAGAAGGGCCCTTGTAGCTCATAGTTGCACTAATCTTTTATGTCTATGTCTTTATTCCATGTTCCGGTCTTGGGGGGGGGGGGCAATGTCTGGTGTGACCCACAGGTATTCCATGTGCCAATCTTGGGTGGGGGGTCTGACACAGAAATTTCCTCCCAGGGGGAAATTCCTCCCCAGTTTGGAACCACTGCACTAAGGGGACCCATAACTATCTGCAAGCCAGTGCTACCAGTCTGGCTGCTTGAAGCCAGGCATATGAGGCCTGGCACAGCCTCCCATGTTCATGGGCACCCTTTGCATCCCCCCCCCAGCTAAGCCTGTGTCTCATCAGACATTACACACCATGCTGTGCCCAAAATCTACATTGCACCACCCAAAATCCACACCAATTGCTCAAAATCCACATCAAATCTGTACCAGCTTGGTTCAGTATGCACTGATATGATCTCATTAAATATGCTATGCTGTACAATCTTTCCTATTGTTTTAGCAGGCATCACCATAGCCTCCAATTGACTTTTAACTGATTCCCACATTAAAAAAACTACCTAATTGAAGGCCTTACCTTAGCTCTTGAAGCTTAGAAAACACAAAGTAGAAGAATGCATTAAGAAAAAGATTTCCTACAAATATAATGTGATGTCTAACTAGGGTTGTTAATGGAAGTTTGAAGTTCAGACATCCAACCTAACAGTGCAAACAGGCAATGCATGCCTATAGTGTCTGTAATAGTGTGTGTCCTTCCTTCAGTTTGATGCCAACAGTCCATGCCCAACACACTTGGATCATTCTTGCTAATGCATTTTCACTTCCTTTTAACCATACAATAATAATGTGCACTGGGGAAACCACTGTGCCCACAGATACGGTTCTGGAACAGACATGTGTCACATTAGTTACTACACTGCCTCATATAATGTCAGACACTACAATGCCATCACTAGCAGGAGATGCATGTACAACTGGAAGAGTGCAGTTACTGCCTGTGCCCAGCATCTAGGCTATGTCCTAATGTCCTATTTTGAAGCATGCATGCCATGAAGTCACAAGCACTTATATTGGACTTCTGTCTTTGGTATTAAATTATAACATTTGAAGAAAGAAATGTATAAATCATTCATGACCTTATTTTGTGCAACTGAGCCTTCAATCAAGTCCAGGTTCTCTCCATACACTACACACTTTTCCAACATCAGCACATGGGTTGACCTATTGCCTGTCTTGAGTGCTCATTGGTGGACAGCCAGCCCAAACCCCCATGTGGTGGAACTTTGTCCAATTCAGACTATTGGCATTGCTTACTATTGGCATTATTTTTAGGGAAGTTCTAGCATCCACATGTCAACCCAATTTATCAGGGGTCATCATGATCTCACAGGATTTTCTATACATAATTGAACAATAACAAAGATATCAATGTGTTAAAATGGTCCTGGGCCTGGGCCTTTTTTTTTTTTTTTTTTGGTGTTTATTTTTTTGTTTTTTTTTTTTTTTTTTTATATTTTTTTTTATTTTTTTTTTTTATGGGTTTTTTTATTTTTTTTTTTTTTTTTTTATTTGGCAAATTTTGGGGTTTTATTTAAAAAAATTTATTATTTTATTTTTTTTTTATTTATATAAATTTTAAATTTTTTTTGAAATTAGGGTGATGTCTCCTGGATCAAGACAAAACAAGGGGGGTTGGTAGGGCATAAATTTTATCTTACACCCCACCTCATTTCCGCCCCCCCTACCCACCACACGTTTAATATAAGGGGGGTGGGGTTTGGGGGGGGGGGTGGTTTAAATTTAAATAAAAAAAAAATAAAATTTTTATTCCTTAAATAAAAAAACCCTTAAAAAATTTTTTTAATTTTTTTTTTTCTTTTTTAACCAAAAACCACCAAAAGGGGCCCAACAATCACCCTATTAAAAGTTATAAAAATTTATTAAAATATTTAAAAAATATTTACTAAATTTTTGAAAAAAAAAAAAAAAAAAAAAAATAAAATTATTCTTTATCTATTAAATTTATTTATATATAAATACCCCTCCCACCAAATAAAAGAACCAAAAACCTATAAAAAATATTAATAATATACCTAAATAGGGGGGGGTTTTTTTGGGGTGGTTGTTAAATTGGGGGGGTTTGTATTTTTTTTTTTTTTTTTTTTTTTTTTTTTTTTTTTTTAATGGTTTAAGTAAATTATAATAAAAACATTCTTTTTAAATTTTTTTTTTTTTTCAAATTTAAATTTTTTTTTTTTTAAAAGTTGATATTAAAATTTTTTAATTTTATTTTTTATTTTTATTATTTTTTTTTGGTTTTTTTTTTTTTTTTTTTTGTTTTTTTTTTGGGTGGGGGGGGAGGGTTTGGAGGGGTGAAAGGGGAGGAGGGGGGGGGGCAATTGGGGGGTGTAAAAGTGTTTTTTATGGGGGGGGGGGGGGGAATTAGGGGTTTATTTTGCGCCTCATTTTTTTTTAAAATTAAAAAAAAAAAAAATATGAAAGAAATTTACTAAAAAAAATTAAGGGGAATTTTTTTTTAAATAAAAAAAATTAGGGGGGGGGGGAAAAAATTTTTATTTGGATAAAAGAGGGTTAAAAGGGGGGGGGAGATTTGGGTAAAAACATAAATTTTGATTTTGTCGGGGGGGGAAACCTCGCGGTCGGAGTGGCATGAATGCAACTATTCCCGCTTGCTGATGAAATTCGGAAACAATATAAGTCATGAAATCGAAAGGTGAAATTTCTGGTTCTATGGGTCTTCATTTTGGAGCAAAGTGTTAGCAGGTTTTAGGAACGTTTGGTACCATTCAGGCAATTTTCATGTGGAAAATCCTTCCGATATCTTTTATGTACATCGCTCCTGACTGCTTAATAATATAAATATGAACAGTTTTATCCATCCCAATTGATGCAGAACATATCATTCTCCAAGGAACCAAGAAGAAATGCATTATCCATGGCTTTTCGTGGCAATGGTTCAAATAGCTCCGGCCGGAGTGGGAGATGGAGAGCGGTGAACTCATTGAATCCAAGAACGCGGTCGGGCTGGTGAAGGTGAATTCCTATATTTGGTTAGCGGAGCGTAGTGGTTTTTATTCAACGAAGGATTTTCTTTAAAGTTTTCGCTGCCATCTGGAAGGAATTGACTGCGTGTTTGGCTCGAGGTATTAGAGGTTGTATTATCGACTATGTAGGTACCTACCTACTTACCTATATCAAATATCTTCGCGGTAATTCGAGTTATTGATTTGGATAAACCAAAGCTGTAAGCTTGTGTTGTATGACGGGAAATCTTCAGATAATACAAGGAGCAGGACATGATAATATTAATTGCTGCGATGTTTTGCCGACAAGCGTAGAAATGAACAAAACTGATTGCTTTGTTTTGTCTGGAATTTTATTTTCACTTCAAAATTTTGTTTTCACTTTCACTTTAATTTTGAAGCGTGAATGTTTTCTTTCAAAATGGGGGCTGGGCCTCTTCAGTGCACATTGACTGCAGATATTATAGATATGCATGCATTCAAGCATTATTTGTGCTTTCAGAAATGTTCAGGAATTATTAGGTGCATCCTGTCCATATTCTCCATTGAATACCATTATACTCTTAACATTTCTGGTCTGACTTTCTGAATGGACAAATTTGCAGTTTAAGGTGATTTGATTTCTTGAAATTTATTTTCATGCAATGATTATGAATATGTTCATAATGTAAGTACTTACATGATGTGACTGCACATTTTTTGGCAAGTGCAGTTGGGTAGCAAAATGACACCAAAAAAGTGGCTTGGGTTTGGTTGGGAAATATACCATGAAATGTGATGTTATAAATGAAGAAAAAGCTGTAGCCTAACTGGATGCAAGAAAATCTTTTTAATAAATTTTTTATAAGCAATTAATTAAAAGTATTAAAATGAATTAAGAAATTAAAAGTAAAATGGCCTATGCTAACCAAACAGCCTATGCTAGCCCGAGTGTTTTTTAAAATTCAAAAACTTTTTTTTATACTCCTGAATGATTCCGAAAGGAATTTGATGAATTGATAACTTACAAAAAAATAATAATCTAGCATAACTTAGCCAAACCTAATACCTTTGTATGCTTCATGGAGGCAAAATGTGTGTAAAACATGTGTGGAAAAGTAATAGTGCCCATGACAATTCCTATTCTGTAGCAAAACATGGCTCATATCCACCAGTATTTTGGAGATTTGTGGGAAGTGCTACACTTTGTGGCTTACCAGTTGTGTGGATGCCACTCTAGCTCTTGGTGTTCATACATACATTCTTCTGAGCACATCTGGACTGTTCTGAGGTTTGTCCACAAATGGAGAACATACACATGGATGCACTGGTGGCTGTTTATTAATTCACCTGCACCTCACCATAAATCCACGTGCACAAATGGAATGTTATGGAATGATATGGAAGATGGAATGTTGTGAAATATGGAATGTTCAGTGGCATTAAGATCATATTCAGACTGCAGTGATCCATATTTTGCCATCCATTGACATATGTTGTACTTGTGCATGCTAGCAAACTGATATTCTTCCAATCTGGCTGGCATCTCATTTTCGACTTTAATCCTGCCTCCTCTTGGAATGTGCCTACAGATGACTCGAAATAACAAATGTGTATTATCCTCAATTATACTGGAAACTTCATGTGGTAGGGGACCCAGTATGACTGAATTTTCCTCTCCACCAAAGTTATCACTATTGTATAATGACATCTAGCTGTCTTGCTAGTTAAGTATGTCTTCATCCAGCAATGCAAGGAGTGTATTTTTTCCGAGTGTATAATTCTTTGGATTGCAAAAGTTCCAAAAAGGGCCACTTTTCCAATGCTGGCCTGGGCCTTTGCATTGTGCACATGTTTTGTATTTTCTTTTTTTTTGTGCAACAATGTAATAAATGTGTACAAATTCAATTATGTGCATGGGGAATTCGTTCATAAGTTGTAGGAGATTTCTGCCTCCCCCTCTCCTGAGGCAAGTTTTGTGTATAAACTGACCACATAGTGGTGGTGAGCTGGGGAATTTTTTTAACTTTATTGTTCTAATTGAGCTTTTATCAGCAAATCAGAATTTATTTTTTAAACAATTTAATTTCACCACTATCACATGTCTTTCAAGTTATCAAAATGACTGCTCCATGCACTTATTTGGGATTCACCAGCTGATTGCACCCAACTCAAAATTTGGAGTATTTGTATGCAGTGCCACTGACCGTGGCTTTGTGTGATATAAGCAATGGTTAGTAATGTTGGGGTTTGCCATGCTCCTTTTTCTGGTTATGTTCAGTCAAATTAATTTCACCAAAATTGCATTGCAGGTTAGGTTGGGCAGTGAGTCTCTGGTCACCTAGAATTGGCCTCTCCTTTTGGACTCTCCTTTTGGACTCACCTTTTGGGTGAGTCCAAAAGTGAGTAGGTACCTTACCAAGGTAGTTGTTCATATGGGGTCCATACCCACCTCTCAGGGAGCCTGCACTGCTTTGGGCACTGACTCCCAGGGGCCCACATCTCACCCCCACCTTTTCACCTTGCTAGGCCTAGAGATGTGTTTGGAAAACTCTTCCGAAGTTTATTCTAATGTGGCAGTATAAATTTCTCTGTATGAAAATTTGCCAGATAAGTGTGGGTCTGATGGTACAGCCCCCCATTTTCTCATTAGTATTGCATTACTCAATGTTTTGCTTGTTTGGTTTGCCACAGCTCAGGAAGGCATGGGTCATTGCCATCAGAAGAGCTGGCAGTCACCCTACCAGGAAGCTTTGGAAGCCTGCAAGAAATAGCCGACTCTGCAAGGACCACTTCAGAGAAGAAGATTGGCTACCCCAGACAACATGTCCATGGCTGCTGGCATAAGTGAGTGGGGAGGGGGGAAGCCTGGGAGCTGATTAATTTGTTGAATACTGTCAGAACAGCTATAATTATACATGCAAGCTGGCTGACATTTAGTACAGGAATGATACAGAAGGATGAAGTATATGGCTAATAGGGCTCGGTGACATTTTCTAATGTGCACATCAAGTTTAGCTCACCTTTTTCCCTATGTAAAATTGAATTTTAGGGTTGTTTGTCTTCTACACTTTTTCTATTTGAGCCTTCCTTCCGTAGTAAATTCGCACGTTAAGATTTAGAAGGAAATTCCCCTTCAGTGGCTGTTCGGGCTATTGCCTTTATTTGAAAGGCTACCTCTGTAGCATCCGTTTTTCATGCTTTGACACCGTGTGTTATACCTTTGTGGAATCCTCATTCCTCATGCCCCCTAAGTCTTCACTGGAAGCATATCTAGACATCCTGATCAACATCAGAATGATCAAGAACATAAAGAGCGCCATCTAAGTCACCATCTGTCTGGAGACAGGAGTCGACTATTCGAACAAACAGATCCACATTATTCTAGATTCCACAAACGATTAATGTATTGTATGTAGAAACCATCACAGACAGGGTGGACTGTTGTTGTTATTGGGTTCGTCGCACTTCATCACACAGTAGCATTATTTGGCGGCCAATAGTGGAGGATGTGGAAGACCCTATTGCTTTTTATGACACCCGCCGATAATTTAACCAGGGACCTTAAATACAGCAGGTCGCTTACCGCCTTACCAACTTAGCTAAGCCATTCCCAACAGGGTGGAGCTGGCCTTAAAAGGTTGTGAGGATGTGCTTCTTCGTGGTGAACACAGGCATGATCTCCCTGTGCTGGAGCCGTGCTCGGATGTAGCCGTCCCGAGCCTCCTGCCCGCACACCGCTGCCGCTGCCTCCGTCACCAGCTTCACACACCGCTCGGTGGACTGGGTGTGGCAGGAGAACTTCGGGGGAATGAAAGGCTCCGCCAGAAGCCCTGGATCTCCGCCTTGGAGTGGGAGCAGGTGAAGCTGGGCTCCTGCACTTCCCCGGCTTCCAGGCGACCAGGTCGATCAGCGTGGTGGCCGACAGGTTCAGCTTGGGTGTAACCCTCGGCCGGACACTTGTGTCTCCGTACTCTCCATCTCTCCTGAGCGTAAGGATCTGGTTCACCGCAAACTTCCTGTCCTCTGGATCAGAACTGGCAAGGAGGAGAGGAGGAGACACTCGGAGTGGGAGTACCAGGCCCCAGTTCGCACGTAGAAGGTCACTGCGTCCTTGACCTTATTGGGCTGGTTCTTCAGGATCCGGAGGCTGGTCAGGATGTGGTAGGGCGCGTCGACGATGAAGTGCTTGACCTTCAAATCATAGTACAACTTGAGGTAGAACTCCAGACAGAACTTGACGAGAATCTCCAGGGTCTTCAGGTTCTGCCCTGAGAGGCCATGCTTCCTGGTCCACATGAATACGAGCCGCTGCCCTGTGGTGAGCCACCTGGCGTGACAGAGTTGGCCACACTGCATATCTTGCAAAGCGGGTGGGAGATGTCCAGTTTTCACTGCCTGAACCAGCTTGTAGCAGGTCTTCTGATCCGTGCTCATATTCCCCAGTACCTCTTCGGGGATGGTGATCAACTCCTCACCTCCCGGCAGCTTCTTGAAGCTGGAGTTGTAGGCCATCTCGTTCACCTTAGGGAGGAGGGAACAGACCGGTCCCATGAACCCCTTGTCCGAGCTGGTGGGACCGTCAATGGCTGTGATGAGGTGCCGCAAGAGGAAGTTCGTTCGTGTGGAGGCAGCAGATGGCCCAGAACAGCTTTCTCCCCAGCAGCTTCTCTAGGTGGGCGTGGGTTCCCCCTCTCCACCCTGTGTTCTGGTTGGTGGAGTCACCCATCAGGATCTGGAGGAGTCGATGGAGTTGTGCTTTTCAGCAGTTCATACAAGGCCTGAGCAACCTTCAAAGCTGGCTTCTCGGGATGGATTGGTGGCTGAGGCACGAAGTGAGCCAGATACCTTCCACTTGGCTCTTCAGTTACAGACTCGTGATCTTCCTTGATCATCATCATCTTCAGTTTCCCCGAGCTGTCAGCAACCATTGCCCGGGTGCGGGGGTCCCTCCTCCCGTCGTAGCCCATGCCCACTATCTTGTCCGTCACGTGCCTTTCCTGGTCCTTCTCCTGGGCCCCGAGCATAGCTCTCTTCCTGGCCCTGACGAGCTTGCTGGGGTCGCAAGCCAGGTAGGACATTTCAGGAGCCAAGTGCCCAGCAGCAATGAGGTCCTTGAGGAAGTCTGTGGCTATGGCTGCAGCTGCTGTCGGGGACACTCCGCACCTGAGGCTCGCCCTGGCCGTGTTCAGCACTAGCATGGTGTTCCTCCTGGGTCCCGGACTCTCCAGGTACCTCAGCACGAGCCAGGCGGCGTCACCCAGCCTCTCCTCCAAGAGGACATCCACCAGTCTCCCTGGCATCCTCCTCCTGCTCCTTCGCCACACTAGCAGGCGGTTCAAACACCTCTTCATCCTCTTCCCCCGATCCTCCCTGACACATGAGCTGGTTTACTTCCTCTTGCTGATCCATCAGCCTGCTCTCCACCTCCTCCTGCTTCCTCATCCTCTTCATGTCTGCTTCCTTCCCTGCAGCTTTTCGTTTAGCTGCTTTTTGCTGACGCCCAGATTCTTTCTTGTCATCACTTCCCATCATCATTTTGGACTTTTCTCCCCTTTTAGCTCTCTGGGCAGACATCCACCTGAGCTCCATCACCGGTACCTTGCTGGCCTGGGGGCAGGAGCACTTGATGTGAGCCTTGGTCCTGGCACTCCTTGCCGGGGCAGCCAGATCCGGGCTCGTGGCAGAGCAGGATGGTGTGGGGGCAGGTGGTAATGTCCATCAAGTTGTCCAACATATCCACCACCTTCTTCCTCTCTGCCTGCTTCGCCCTCCCCAGGGCAACTTCTTCCACTCTTCTCCAGAGCCTCCCCACCTTTGTCACGAGACTCTTCTCTTGAATGATCACTGGAGGGCAGAACTTGGCATTAGATCTATGCCACTGGGCCAGGATCAGGGGAGCCAGCTCCTTAGCAATCTCCCCACACTATGTTCTTCTTGCCTCTCTCTTCCTCAATCATTAGCTGCTCCTTGATCAGAATACCCCTCTGGATCACAGTTCTCACGGTCGGCACTTCACTCGGGATAAACTCCTTCCCCTTTCCAACAAAATCACTCAACTTGCTGCCAGATTCATTCCTGGTCTTTGGCTTGGCTTTAGAGCCCCTGGACTGGCCGTGACCATCTCTGTAGTCTGGCTTCTTGCTCGAATATCAGTATATGGCTAAGGCTCACGAAATGCTCACCAGTAGGGTTGGAAAATTCCAAAAAAGTAAAACTTCAGCTGGAGCTTATTTTAGGGTTGTTTCGTGCAGTTTAGTTGTTGGTAGTTCATGCACAAAAAAAAAACGGTGTGATCTAATCTATTTTAGTTTTTGCATGGCATGCCTTTGAATTAGCCCTATTCGTTGCTGGCTGTCCGCAGGTATAAGGTAAGTTGCTGGGCAGAGAGGAGGGGCAGAATCTGCCCCCATACGATCTCGGCAACCGCTTGCCCTAGAGACTCCAGAGTGGGCTTAAACGAACCGTCGTGGTCTAAACTACACGATGGGTGCCCCAAAAAGCGAAAAATTTGGCAGGGGCGCAGTCAGGGAACGGAAAAGGGGGAATGTAGGTGCTTACGGCTCTGGGGCATTTGGCCCCTATAACTCCGATTCTTTTGGTGCAAATCAGCTGAAATTGTAGATAACGATGTTTCCGATGTCGCCAAGGCCATATGACACTTTAAAAATTTGATAATCCAACATAAAAAAATCAATTAAAAAAAAAAAAACATTTTTTTTCTCGAAAAGAATATTGTCAAAAACACCCGATGCATAATTTTCGAGTAAAAAATCCTATAAACACCGGCGTAACACCAGCTACAGGATGGACACACCAAAAAGCGAAAATTTCACTTCACTCACTTTTAAATGTATTTCACTTTTCACATGTATTTAAGGCCTCATATAAATTCGAACACGCCCGGTTCGAGCTGGCTTGTGGGCTGTGGGGGAGAGTCGCTGGGGTTAGAGGGGTCGGTAGCGCTGGACCCAGCGGGTACGATACCCTCGTTGGGGAGTGGTGCGTCAGCGGGGGGGGGGCGGGTCGGCGAGGTCGGCCTCGGCCTGTGGCGCTGGCTCGGCAGTGGGGACTGGCTGCTGTTACTTGCATGCAGCGTGGACAGTCTACCCTTCGCACTGCGGGTGGAAGGTCATCCCCGACCAGCAGCACACAAAGCAGGTCTCCCGGGTGTACAGTTCGTCTCCTCGTGGGATAACCGGGTGCACTTCCATAGTGCCAGGGACAGGGAGCTTTCCCATCGCCTCCAGCTCCTCCGCAGCCCGCGTCACCTCCTCCGGGGTTACGAGCAGGTACGTAACCGTTGACTCCTGCTTCCTGCCCCAGTTGAAGAAGTCTGGCCGACTTCATCAGCTTTTGGTTCTTCTTCACCGCCAGGTCGGCTGAACGGTTGCCGGTACCACCCACTCCACCACACGGCCCTTTGCCGTGCCCACTCTCGAAAGAACTCCACGTCGCGCCGATGCCGAAGAGCTCCAGGTGGCTGTGGACGACGCGGAATATCGTGGCATTGCGATACTGGCTCGAGGGAGAGTCGGACAGGTAATGTACCTGGCTGATGCGTGGGAGGCTCTTCTTGATCCAGTGCATTAGGGCCTTGATGAAGGCGTAGATTGTTTGAGATTTGTGGGACGTCACGTCCAACGAGACCGTCACGATGGTGTGGTGCAAAGGGCCGTCAGCTGCGGGTCGGTGGTGGATCACTGCCGGGTGGACCGTGACCTGGGCCTGGAGTCATAAGCCCCAGACACCTGCTGAAACTTGCATAGGTAATTATCAGCAAAGTCAACCTGTATGGTTGCTTCGCCAGGTTGTAGTTGACGCTTGAGGAAGGCGAACTGGTCGTTCTGCTTCTCGACCCATCCTGGTGCCCCCTGAAGGTCGCGAGGTTCAGCAGGAAGTTGTACCGGAAGACGGCCTTGTGCTCCGTCACATCAAGCAGGGCGGTACGCGTGAATTCTTTGTTGTGCACCGCGACGACCTGTCTCCACATGCGGAAGTTGACGACATCCAGGCGAGACTGATGTCACTCCCGGGGTTGTCTCGGAGATACCGTCGATGCAGGACCGAGAGGTTATCCGTGAGGATGAACTTCTGCAGCTTCTTCCCCCTCACGATTACGGTGTCCCTCTTACTGAGCAAACATGTGCTGTTCTCGTTGGACATCATGAACGCCCCGACGTGCCGCCTGGTCAGCGCTGAAGTCACGCGGCGCTTGGTCTCCTTCCGCGGCGAGTGCTTACGCGACACGTTGACAGAGCGGGCGAGGAGTACTAAGATGTAGGTAGTGTGCGTGTGGATCTTGAAGTGCGTATAATTCAGAATGTGTTGGAGTGTCCTCTCCAGAGTGAAGGAAGACTCCTGTGTGATGCTGTGTCCTGTGTTCGTGTACACATACTAGGTAGGTGCCCTGCGTGGTGCTGGCGGCGGGCGCCATAGTGTTTACGGGTTCGGCCCCACCCCTCCGCAAGTGTCCCACCTGACTGAAAAACTACCCGGATTCGTTGCACCCTGGACCGAGCTTTCGCTCTCTGGTCCCTGCCCCGGCCGCAATGGCCCAAGACAGTGGGCTCCGCACAGTCAGGTTTCCTCTGGGGGTCAAGGCTAGTTTGGAGACAGAAAAGTCGGGGATATGTTTAGGGAGGTTTTCCTTCTAGAGTTGCAGGAGTGCTTCTCTAGGGTCCCTAGAGCTCTTGGTGTCTTGTTACTTCTGCGGCTACGGGTTTGTCTTCAGCTCAAACTCTGGACCTTCCTGCTGCTCTTCTTGCTTGTGCGAGGCTTCCTGCGTCCGCCCGTGCGTGCGTCCCGTCCAGCGTCTGGCGCTCGATTGTGACTGTGATTTATTGGTCACATAGCACGATTCTTCCTGATTGGAACACACCGTAGGTTCTACTTCAGACACTAAAGTGCGCATCTATGGAAAAGTAAATGCAAGTGGGTTAAGTATACAAGTAAGTCGGCTCAGTGAAATGGAAGACTATTATGTCAGGTGGCTACTGGACTTAGTGCATTGGAGATGAGCGGAGAAACGGGATGAAACGGACCTGGATACGTAAATCACTACACTGACATCTGGCGTCAAGAGAGCGAACGACAGGTCGAGATGCTAGATGGCGGGCGCGCGCTCACCAGCGGCTCTGAGTTATCAGCTGGCCGCCAGGTGGCCGGCGGATGCCCATCCGTTACATGACCTTTTTGTGAGCCTTAGCCATATATATCGACAGACCATTGCTCTAATTTTGATGTTACGCTGACCGAACAAGTAAACTTTGACTTCCAATCATGGCTGGCCTAGCCATTATTGGCAGCGTTCCTCGCCTGGACAAAGTCTGAACTGTAACGAGGGGCTCTGTTGTCTGACAGGCATACCTAGCGCTGTTGTCAGACAGTCGTGATGAAAAACCTTCAGATTTGGTATCCAAAACCTCTAGAAACCTCTGATTTTTTAAAAGCCCTCTAGAATTCCCTCTAAATATTCTGTTCGCTAGATACCGCAATTTCTTCCCCCAGCCGGGTCGAAATGTCCAGGTGCGAATACATGGGGGGGGCAGGGTGCTGCTCCGGGGCGCGCAAAAAAGCACGAAAACTGCGCCAAGCAGGAACGCGGTTCGACAAGTTAATATTGCGCCCCCTACCACACTGGGGGGGGGGGGGAATTCCTGGATCCGCGCGTTAGCGGTTGTCCATAATTTACGTTTTGCATCGACGGGTGGGGGGGGGGGGGGTGGACGAGGTGGACTGAGCGTAACTGGGGTACACCGACCCATACTTAGTAAAGTTTGAATTGCAAAGAAAGATTGTATCACTCCTGTCCATCACTGCCGAAATGCTACGACCGGTCTTTGCTGATGCCACCAGAGAATGTATATGCTTAATCTAATATATTTACCTTTACATACGCCGCATCGCATTACGCACACACTGCTGATACACT